>JAODOY010021567.1:0-24675 GCA_025399855.1 Forbesichthys papilliferus
GTAGTGTGAAGCACTTTGTGTTACATGAATTTGTATGAAAAGTGCTATATAAATAAAGATTGATTGATTGATTGATGATGAAAATCCTATAATAGGAGTACTAATATAATGAATTAAGCATTTCTGCATTGATTTACCAATGTATACTTTATGTGGGGAAAACATTTGACCCCATTTACACGAGGGGGTAGGTAGCATTGACAAGCAATCCTACTATAAGTAAAGTAGCCTCTATCTCCAGTAACAAACAAGGTTACTTCACCCCAACTGTCAATGTGAGGATGTATTAAGTTAAGCAGTTGTTTTGTCTGATCAAAGAAGACCCAGATATGGACTTAGCAGTCAGGGTTTAGTGATAACAATGGCTAGGGAGCTGATATAGATGTTAGTGGTGATAGATGAGAGTGGTCTCTCACAATCAAAAGCATTTCATACTTTGTATCACCCCGCCTACACAATCAATCCCAAAGAAACCCTTGAGACCATGATGCCTGGACACACATTAACAGAAACAAACAGGTCAAGATGCCCTACCAAATATTATAAATATAGTAAAGATAACTAGCTAGAACTCGTTTGTGACCTGAGACCAAAACCAATGCATTGTGTGTGACTGTTTTGTCCATGTGTGTGCTTCCACACAAGCAAATGAGTACTCCGTATTCCTGTGGAAAGTATAACTCAGCGGCTTCATGAAAAGGTTTAAAGAGTTATCTCTTAGTTGATTAACTTTTAATGAGATTTAGAAAGTCTAAATGTATGCTTTATTCCATTATTCTCTGAAACAAAGCAATGCAAGTTAGCACACGTACTGCAACTGCCTAAAGCAAGCCCTGAGCAACATATCTTACCGGCCGCAAAAAAATCTGAAAAATAAGGAACAATACGGTGATCCTAAATCTCAGAGGCTCCAGGGATGGCCAGTCATCCATTTTTCACAGGGTCCCCTGGATTCATTTGATGAGGGACGTTAATATCCTGCAGGTGAGTCATCTGTCCCCAGTGTGAGCTCACTGTGTGTACACCTCCTTCATATCTAATCTCAATGTAAACCAGACTACCTCTGGCTGTGGTGTGACCACAGTCTGGTTACAATGCAGGCTGTGAGCCCTATTTTAATGATCTAAACGTACGGTCTAACACCCTTAACATACTGGATGCATATTTGCATACCTTTTCACAGGAATTCCATTAATTTCTTCTGAAGCGCAGGGTAGAGCTTGAAATGTTGCGTATGCAGTAGTATCAGGTAAAGGGCTACTCATGCGTAAACTTGACCTGGATGTGCCTAAAATAAAGCTGTGGTTAATTTTATTTCCGAAAATTTTACTCATACTATATTAATAACGACATTTCCTCTGGAGGAATGTCAGTTTCTTTCAGGCTTTGTTACGTGATCTTATTAGGACCGGCCATAGAGACAGTATATCAACAAAAATAAACGTTAATTAGACAACAGGCCAAAACGTGTCATTTTGGCGCCTTACTCTGAACGTGGTGTTCAGAGTAAAATTACACGTGGGGGCAGGGGGACCGTTCGGTGCGCTCCATTGACTTTGCATTGCGTTGTACTAAAATAACTGGGTTCTCTAAAATTCTGGGTTCTGGGTTCTTTACCTTGTGGGTAGTGCATCCTGTCACACAACAGCTTTTCGGTACTGTAGGTTACATTTTATGGTAGAAGGATGATGTTAGCTTAGCTTAACGCAATACAATGTCAATGGAGAGTTATGAATTGTTTTCTTCCCCGGCATGGACGGGACTTAAATGCGCTCCGTCTCTATGGGACCTGTTAACATAAAAAATCTATGCAGCGTAGGGAAAATACTTATCCTGTGTAAGCGGAGTAAAGCGCAAGGTGCAAACTGCATGTAGGCCATGTCCAAATTCACTTTTGCTAGTTTAACAGCGGACGATCACTGCTCAAGGTGCATGGTTCAAAAGTGTTGTACTTACTCTCTTCATTATTAATGAGTGTGTTTAGGTGTAACTAATCGGTGTCACATTATTTTTAATAATACAGCACCTTGCAGCAAGATCCCAAATATATGATGATGTAGGCAGCTATACACACTAATAATATTTCACCTTCCTAAAATAATGGCCTATGTCATCTTTTCAGTTTTTTTAGAAAACACAAAACAATGAATCAAACATTGCCATATGCTATTATGCTACAGGGGTAGAATTGCAGGATCTGTTCGTCTGAGGATATGAGGCAATGTTACCAGAGGTGGCCAGCATCATAAGGATTTAGCAAAAAAAAAAAAAGCATTTTTGTCAAATGATAAATCTTTTGTTAGTGTGCTCCCTGTGTCCCTCTGTGTGTAACAGAGTGTATGCACCAGAGACGATTGCTCTAAGACAACAGGGGAAGCATTTAATAAAAATATATATTTTCATGTTTACTACTGTATATATCATGACAACGTTGCTATTTAATTATTACTAAGTGTACAGCATCTGCACTATATCCCTTAGTGAACCCTTTATTAATTTAGCAATACTGATATCTGCGTTAATGAACAGACCGCTATTGAAGACCGCTATTACAGATGAGCTTCAGTGGGATCCTATAAGAGATTCAAGTGCACTCTGTGTCTATGGCGAAAATATCAATGTTAATTGGACAACAGGCCATAATGCATCATTTTGAGTCACGCCCGGACACTCAGATTCAATGGCAGTTTATGAGAGCATTTCCCATAGGAAATCACACCTCTGCTTTTATTGGACAGTAGTCTGTCTTTTTGTCCCGCCTCGAAGCTCAGCTTCTCTATTTGATTCTTGGCAGATTTTTTTTGCAGTCTACTCTAATTACAGATTTCTCAGATCGCGTATACTTTTTTGCAGTCTATAGAGTTAGTCAGTTGGTTTGGTAATTAGGCCTACCCTTCTCGTGTTTTGTGAATATAACTAGCATGATTTATCTGCTTTTTATGCAATGGCAGACACAATGTTGTTTAACAGATTAAGTAGAGAGGTCAGTTGATTAGGACAAAGGCTATTTCAGGAAAGGCTTAACATTAATGCCCACCAGTGATTTAATTCAATAGCAACAACTGGCTCTTTGAGCCTCCTCTGTTGTTTAAAGGACCAGCAGCCACTGGTATGCTCAATGTGCACCCACAATATAGGCACTTGTATGGTGTAATGAAGTTTGTGATTTCAGGCAAGGTATTTTCTGGTCAAACGCACTTTCTGTTGCCTAAAGATAGCAGTGCACCAACAATGCGCCAGACCACTGATGCGCCACACACTCTGATCACCCAACCATCCATTAAGCAATACATCGGCAATACATAGCCAGCCAGTCGGTCCACAACAAGATGTTGCTTAGCCAGCTCTCAGACATAGAGCGACACGTTTGTACTTTAGTCAGGCTGTCAATGAGACAGATCTCTGCTTTCCCGTTTGTAAAGGCAGGACATCAAAAGGCTATAAGATCACGTCGGGTGGCTGGTGTGAATGCTCTATGAGCAGGGTAATGCGATTAGGGTAGACTGTGTGATATTTCAATCGGTTAGTGCCCCGCAGCCAGATGGGATACATGTTATGAATATGAAACACTGCTTAAGATGGCTGTTGTATTGGCTGGATTTACATGAGAACATGAAATCATTAACCCAATATATGACCCCCCCCCCCCCCCTTCTTTAACCTTGTATGTGACCATGCTCAGTTGCTGCTCATGTTAACCAAAACCACATTTTTGACATGTGTCCCAAGACGGGTTGATACAATCTCAGGTACATAAACTAGGTTAAGCTAATATTAGACGCTACATGTTGGCTGTCTCTTGATTGCGTCACATGCCAGGTAACAGTTGTTTTTATGGCTGTAGTTTTTGCTACACTTCACTTCACTAGACTCATTTGGAAAATCACAAAATGATTATGATAAAACTAATACAATTAATGAAATCAACCTCATCACAGACCAGCTGTGCGATGCCTTGGTCAGAACTTAAACCAATTAATTATTCAAAAATCTGCAGAATACCTACAGTAGCAATGGATGTACCAAAAATGTCAATCAGGGATTTAACACTAGGTGTTATGGGTATCTGCTGCTTAGTCAAAACATTTATTTATATTTTTCTCAAAAGCTCAAACGTGACTGCATGACTCCGACTCTGACTATTACACACTGGAGAATTTGGGAAAGTATTTTCATCATGTCAAAACATTTAAAGGAGAAGGCGATGAAGATTATACTGTATGAGTGACTGGGGAAGAGGCGGGACGTTTGCTATTCGTGTCCCGCTCTCCTCTGGAGGTGTGCCCTGGAGGGTCGATGCTTGTGGTGTCAAAGGTTGTGACAAAAGTCACACCGATATTGAAGTTGAAAATCGTCCTCTTATTGTTAGTCACAGGGCAGACGGCAGCGGCGGCGGCAGCCTCCTTTGTCTCCACTGGCGGCTAGCGCGGGTATAGTCTACATGTGTGTCAGAGGCAGACAGGGAGCACACACTTATTGGATCACAGCCAGCATGTCAGGGTTGCTATAGTGCAGAAAGAGTAGCTATACTTCATGAGATAAGCTGGCAGCAAACACAAGCTAAGCCCTCTGCACTGTACGCATTGCAGTTCAAAGACACCCTCCTTTCAGAGTCATGTAATTCATCTGGATAAATGTACGGTACGAGGAGCAATGCGTTGCTTTGTGCCTCAGTATCTAATGTCCAGCCATTGCTGGGAACACATTGCATCATACCTCTTATAGCAGCCGGTAGCTTAAACAGCTGCATCTCTCTGGAGGATAGCAATGTCTATGTAGTATTTACCGTTTAATTTATGCTAAACAGTACATCGTATACATTGGGTGGGTATAACGCGGTTATTCCAGAGCAGTCCCACCGGTTGCCACAATACACATGACTGCATCACTACTTCAAGTCAAAGCCCGCCTCGCTGAGCCTAATATGTCACTAACGCATCCACCTCCACTTCGTTGTACTGCATTTGCATATGCATTTCCTCCATGCTAGCTTGTGAAGGAGGCTGTTGTTAATTAGACAATTCTAAAGCAGTGTTATTATTGGCCTCTTATAAATATTCAACCCTGCAAAGCCCACACCCACACTGGTTAACAACAGCAATTACTGCCCGTTAACCAGCAGTAATTGAATGATAAATTGTGGCTGGAATTAATATGACACTATTACTGTACTTCAGATGGATGGAAACAATTGAACCCAGGGTAGCTGGGCTTAGAGACTCGGACATACAGTAAAGGTTGCTTATGTGGAAGCATTGTGGCATTCAGGGAGTTTCATTGAAACGCTTGGTTAGATAAATATGTGTGTCTATTGCAGTCTATTCAGGGTGTACAATTTCCTTTTCAGTCCTCGCATGTTATATCGAAGAGAGTTGAAGATTGATCATATCTTGATCATTTTAGCTTGATGTTATAATGGAAAACACACTTCCATACAATCTCTCAAGATTTCTCTGTTTACATTGACGTGGCTATAGGGCTCTGTTTTTTAATATCATGGTTGTTGTTATTATTATTATTATTGTTATTACTGTTGTTGTTATGTACACAGTATATCACATCGGGAATGAATAAAAAGCAACCTGCACTCGTTTCTGATTACGCCACCAACCCCCATCACTTTCCCGCCTGCCGCTGCCCCGTCACATTATAAAGCCTTGATGGGGGAGATCATGTCCGCCCGTACGACGGCTGAGGCCCACCGGGCCCTTTATGACCGTCATAATAAATGTTGCTGGAGCGCGGCGGCCCGATGAACTTTAACAGATCAAAGCAAACGTGAAATGGGCGAATGCGGTGTTGCTCTGGTTTAATGGAAAGGCAATCAGGCACGGCAAGAAGAAGGAAGGTCAGGGAATGTGTGTTTTACTTCTTTTCATTTTTTATACGTGATACAGTAGGCTTAGGGGAGCCCAGGGTGGTGGTGGTGGTGGTAGCGTGTGGGGGGGAGGGGGCGTTGGGTTGGAGTAAGACAGAGGAGAGAGAGCAGAGGGTAGGTTATTTCTCCTTCTGAGAGCATCCATTTTATAGAGCTCTGCTCCCTCTAGACTTCACCTTTCATCCTCTCACACGCATGCAGAAACACGCACGCACACGCGCACGCACACACACACACACACACACACACACACACACTAGAAAAGAAGGTGAGGGAACAAACAAATTACTAACAAGAAGTCATTGTGTGTGGGCGCGCGCGCACAGTAATGTGTATATTTTGCTATCGTGCACGCTAGTTTGAGTAGGAAATAAATCGCACAACTGTGCACTTCCCACTAGTAAACTCAAGTCCTGTATTTTTCACAATCGATTGCGTCATAATACACGCACGAGAAGCTGGTCGCCTTCTGCAGTGAGAACGGCAGCTTTGACGGGGGAGACCAAGGGGTTCTCAACAGCCACTTCAACACAGTCAGTTACATATTGAAAATACTTTACACAGACAGTGTAAATGTCTGTAGCACAGCGCACAATACACATGTAACGTAGGCTTTTTAACTGCCCTTCCCCGATCAATCTACCGGTGTGTTTTGTAAATGGACCGTTTCCTAAGCCCCGCCCCTTTCACTTGCCCTACCTAGTTACTGTAACTACCTAGCTACTGTAACTAGGTATGGCAAAACACCGTAGAAAGCTATTACAGCAAAACGGACGGCTGACGGAATGTTCCGTCAGTCAAAAAAGGCTCAACTGTTAATTGGAGGAGATGTAAAAAGGGGCGGGGCTTGGGAGAGGTCAATTAGAGACATTGTGGCATGGCAGCAGTCTTACGTTCATCCTCGCATGACAACATTTGTCCTGCGAGCGCTGAAAAGGGAAGGTGATATCCATCATGACTGACTGAGGTACCGCCTTTACACCACCTATGTCCCACAATGCATCACTCTCTCTGCACGGCCAGAGTGTCCTCTAGGGCTGTTGTGCCCCGATTAACAGCCCCGCCGGTGGTGGTGGTGTCAAACATAATGAGGAAGAACTTAGCCATATGTTGTGGCCAATAACCAGAAATGATTCCAACGAGGCAATTATGACATATACAATGCCTGAGACAGCGTTTTCGAGAGAGAGAGAGAGAGAGAGAGAGAGAGAGAGAGAGAGAGAGAGAGAGAGAGAGACCAGATTAATCACCTAAGATGATTATGTTAGTCATGATTAGCACTGCCCTTGTCCTGTATGTGATGGCTGGAGCAGAAACACTACGATACAAGGACAACGTCACTAATCAGCATCAGTGGTCGTTTTTTGTAACGGAAATCAAACAGATGAGAAAGATAGCAGGCATATTTTCCCTGACACCAGCTAATCTCATGTCTCATTTACCCACGTCTGGTTTATTTCAAGTGTGATTAACAGGTGCTACTTATCTCTATTGACTTTCAATCTTAAAACAAAATAACATAATCTGCTGTGTGTGTGTGTGTTTGTGGTTGTGGTTTGTTAGCATTGTTAAACTAATACCACAGGATAATAACAACAGTACTGCAAACACACGTATACACACACACACACATAATGTATACTATACATGTTTCACTTCTGCGTGGACCGTTTGCTCAATGTTCAGTAACTGTGTGTGTGTGTGAGGCTGAATACAATGTGCATGATTCTCGCTATATAGAATATCAAAGGTGGGTTCTATAAAGTATAATATACCGGAACACCCTGCAGCTTCAATACTAAAGCCACCAATTACACGTACTATGGTCTAATGACAATATAATGGAATACAGAGCTGTCAGCATTAGGTTTGCTTATCAATAATGTGTGTGTGTGCGTGTGTGTGTGTGTGTGTGTATATAGTCACACTCAATTATTCCTGACATTTTTCTGACGGTCAACAAAACCGCTCTTCCATCTTTCATAGTCTATTAGGCCAACATATGTTGCACTATATAATTGCCTCTAAAGACAAAGAAAATGTAAGCAAGCCCGACAAGGGAGAGTCCTTACTCTCATTAGTGTCAAGACAAGCTTTCTTTAGACATAATTATATATTTAAAAGCAATGTTTTTACTGCACCAAAGTGCACTTAACTGCATGACGCTAGTGTGGCTTGCATTGCACTGACACAGTCTGGCTGCCCTACAGTAACACCCATAGATCAAGCATATCCTCAGCTCATAGGTGGCGCTAGGTGGGTGCTTGAGCACCCCAAGCAAGGCCATAGCACCCCCGTAGCACCCCCAAGAAACGTATCATCACACATTACATGTTTTCACTGAATTAACTGCATTGCTTTAATGTGACAGTGACTGCAATGATCAATCACGATGACCGATTACTATGACAATAATGCTGAATGAAGAAAATAAATCCAGTACAAAACAACTCACGTCGCCGTAGTTATGATTGACAAGCAGTCTGCCCCAAACTAAATGTTTCTGCCATCTTGTCCGACAATATTCTCCGTCTGGTAGTGAAACGCGCGTCATGGTTTTATGCTATATGCTATATGCTATATGCTATAATGCTATTTTTATAACATTATAGCATATATTATTATTATAATATGCTATTAAATAAACTGTTTATGTAGGTCAAACCAACTTTATAGTTGGGTATGGCTAATTCAAATAGCCTATTGACAGCCATGGCATGAGAGGATCTGCACCGCTGCTTCAGTGCAACGTCTGTGCCATAGAGTGTGCGTGCTTGAGACAGCGAGGACCGGAGAATCCCTGCTTACGCGCATTGATTCAGTATGGCTTAGAGGCTATCTTAGTGTTTAGCCTACTGGTGATCACACCCCCCCTCATACTTGCTTGTTTTCTCTGTAGGGTAACTCTAGCTGTAAAAGTTGACCTTTCCCAAGCCCCGCCCATTTTTGATTGTCCTCCAATAACAGTTGAGCATTTTTATTTATCTGACGGAACTTTCAGTCAACTGTCTGTTTTGCTGTAATATCTTTCTATGGTGTTTTGTCCTACCTAGTTACAGTAACTAGGTAAGACAAGTGAAAGGGGCGGGGTGTGTGTGGGGGGCTACGTGTGGTTGCATGTATCGGTGTTTATAGGCCTAGGCAACATACAGGCCTATTAATGGAGCATAGCACCCCCAATTATAGTCAAGCAGCCCCTCAACACCCCCAACAAAAATCTGCTGGAACTGCCTCAACTAGTTAGCCAGGCATTCCGATCGATTGATTACAATTACCTCTGGCAGTGCTTGGCTGATCAGTTAGCCCCTGCTGGTCATTACTCAAAGACACTGGCCCCAGACGATACACACTTGATGAATGGGCAGGTCTGTGTTCATCATTTCAGCCATGCACTCGTACAGCTCGTGTGGTTTGGGGAATAAATAATTTGCGTGGGCAGTAATTCATGATCATCTTATACAAGTAAATCGTTAAAATGTATATAATGGGCCAGTGTCAAAATGCATAAGGCTCAAAGAAAATTCAATTTTTTTCCAAATGTTGTTAACATTGATTTTCTATATGACGTTTTTATTGCACAGCATTTGGTGTGCGTTTCAGTTGCACTTTGTTGTCAACTTTTTTTGCCATTCGGAGGCTGTTGTTTGCCGGCATTGCCCCATGCGCAGAGCAGCCCAGAGTCCATCACTTCAGCCTGTTCAGTCAAGGTGTTTTTTTTTTTACCCTCACTGTTCCCGGGTAACATATTGATAGAGACAGGAGCCTTGTTGAAAACGGAGGGGAGAAAAAAAGAGTCTCTCATTGATTTTTCTTGGCGCAGTGTTACAATCAAGTATAAAGGGCTCTCTTGAGTGTGATTTCTTACTGGGGTGGACTTGCTGAGTTTGTGAGCCGGTCACTTCTGACTAAGATAGACTCTGGTGACACGCATCCTCCATCAAGGATCAAACAAGACATGATGATGTTTCAGAAAAGTCGATGCTCATAAATAACACATAGCATACGTGTATGCGCGTGTGTGTGTGCGTGTGCGCACAAGGTTTGCGTGATGGATTGAAAAAAGTCACTTCTCACATGGTCACAGGTCCTTTGAGTGTCTAAAATGACTTGGGATAAAATGCTAACTATCAATTTCACAGTGCGAGTGGAATAGATTGAACCTTGGGGAGACGGGGATGAGAAAAGAAGGGCAGAGACGGAGATTGATGCAGGCCAATCTATAGGCCGAAAGTGTACAGGCTCCCCAGGCTGATATTGATGGGAGGCTAACATTGATCTTGCCATAAATAAACACCCCTGCAGGTTATTTATGCAAGCACACTCAGCTAAGAGGTAAAGGATCAGAGACACGTCCTTAGAGGAGATGCAATTTAGCGTCTGGAGCTAAGCATCTCAGTCTTTTCAGGAAAGATACCTCCCGTTGTGTGTGTGCAACAAAAGGGGGTAGAGAATGCAATCCCTCTTAAATGTGTGTGTTTTAATTTAGAGCGGGCGAGCACAAGACTTTGTCAAATTAACGGCTAACTTAGGTGAGACACAAGTTAAACACGTTCACCGTAGCCTTCTAAATGTGTCGAAACCTCCTCTGATGCCTCTAAGCTTCAATAAGACCTTGTAAGTGGTGTAAAGTGCGGTAGGATCGCTGCTTTACTGCTTTTGCCTTGATGCGGTTCCATTGACAGTTCATAAGACGTTTGTAAGTGCAACGGCTTGCAACGCGTTCAGTGCTCCTGTGAATGAATTAAAAGGCGTGCACGTTGACAGGCGGTTTGTTACGTGCCGGTGCTTAGGCAGGATCTATTGATGGTGTGTGAAGGGTGTAGGTATGGCTCAAGGCAGTAACCGTGTTTGTGTGTGTGTGTGTGTGTGTGTGTGTGTGTGTGTGTGTGTTTTCAAAGAACAAATAACTGAAATGCAGTCGAAAGGTTGCAAAATAATGTCATCCTCAATGGAAGCCTCTGAAGTGCTTACACACATCTTTTGAGTGCTTAGAGGATCCCTTCCTTCCAAACCGGAACTCTGCATGCTTACATTAGTCCAGTTTCAAGCCATTTCATCATATTGAGGAAATCCCACTGTTAGAGAATGAATGTGCATGCATTTAGCAAGATTTCAGTCATTTCTTAGTGAGCTATTTGCGTCAGAGATCACAGAAAAATACTCTGTGTGCACCTGTATGTGTGTGTGTGCCCGCGCACAAGTGCGTGTGTGCATGCATGCAAGTGCATGTGTGTGTGCACATGTGTCCGTGCATGTGTGTGTGTGCATGCGTGTGTGCGCCATGTGCGTGTGAGAAAGAGAGAGCTGGAGAGAGAGCTGAACCTTTTGATGTATATTTAATCCATTGTACGGGTCACACGTGGCCCTGTGTGCAGATTTATAGGAGTTTGAACAGTAGGCCTGTCAGCACTTTACCACAGTTGATCCACCTAGTTTATATACAAACAACCACACAGTATGCATGGCACACACACTCACATGTCAGAATAAGAAATGGAGAATGAATACTTTACAGCCCATTCAGAAGTAAAAGTTGCTAGCTCAGCTTTATTAGCCCGCGGTGTATATTTTGCCTTCTGCGCATGCTGGTGCCCCACACTTTTAGAGGGAGAGCAAAACACATGACATCAAACCAATAATCGGGTGGAGGCCAGATTCCCTCTTGGTATGGTGGCCACCTGTTGTACTGCAGCCATTACAGAAAAGACATTTTCATTGAAGGCCTGTAGAAAGCACAAGCATATAAGACAAACACAGTGCTTGTTCACACATTTGCACATTAATAGCAATTCTTACTTAAGACTGAACCCATTGCAATGTCATGTCAGTGGGTTACTTTTGTTTAATGTGTCCTAAAACCCAAGAAAGCATTTTTCCACGACGTCATAGCCAGACTATTGATCTGTGGCACTTTCAGACTAAATTAATGGCGACCATTTTTAAGTTCCTCCAAATTTATCCATACAAAAAATCTACACCCTTCAGGTGAAAAGTGTCAATTCTATTTTGACATCTCCTTCAATTGAGCTAACTATGAAATCCTGCAACATTTAGGGTTTTTGACACATCAAAGATCATTGACCAATGTGACAGGGAGAGGAAAAGGCTCTTCTCCTGATAGATGACAATCCCTTATGCTTCAGAATGTCTTTAGCCCGACGCACGCACACGAACGCACCCACGCGCACACACACATATGCTGGTGTATCTCCATGCAGTGGTGACTAATCTTGGATCTCATTACTTTACGCAGTTAGTTTTGGTCACTCTTTAAAGGGGTTTACCTGGCCAAAATATCCATCCTCCGTCCTTCTATCACATCTTCTACACACAAGTTAAGCCGCATGCACGCACGCACGCACGCACGCACACACACACACACACACACACACACACACACACACACACACAGTAGTATACTCTTTTTCAGGCAGCAGCACATTTGCATGTAAAGACTAAGCCAGGATAAATTGACTCTATTTCCACTCAGGACATAAAAAGACATAATAATTAAACACATTAATCACTACTGGATACCCAGATCGAGAAAGAGACAGAGAGGGGTAGAGAGAGCAATAAAAAAGAAAGATATTTAGCCTTGTCAGAGACAAGATGGGGACTGCTTATAATGCATTTTAGTTAGGTTTCCTACTGCAGTGAGCTATTGTTGTTCATGAAGAATTGTTACATTTCTCCATTATGTGATTTCACTGTTCTTTCTGGAGTTCTCTTTGGCATTTTCTGACTGGACAGTTTTCCTGGGCCTTTTTTGAGCTGGTATAATCAACAAATGAACACTTAGTCTGACAGATAAAGTGTCTATCCCAAGAAGAGGAGAAAATTAACAATTACCCTTTTCACCTGTCTGTCTGGTCTGCAAATCTGTCTGTCTGTTTCCCTGTCTGTCTCTTTCCCGGTCTGTCTGCCAGATTTCCCTTCTGCCTTCAAACTTTAAGCCACAAAACAAAGTTTACAATCGAGTTTCACCTCAGAGTGGCTGAAGGCATAAATCAATGGCATTTTTTGTGTTTGTTTATTATTGGTGTGCTCATGGAAGACATGGTAGACAGTTTCACAATGTGCACAATTGCCACATGACAAGAACTTGACCTTGACTGACCTTTTAAAAACATTCCAATTACAGACATTGCACCATGACATCAAGAGACCCTAATTCAATGTAATATAAAGCTGGCCCCACACTACAGGATTTTCAACCTTAACCTATTTTAAAACATTGGGTACCAGACATAATGACCGATTTTGTTATATTTTTATCCTACATAAGCACACACTCGATGATTCAGTCAAGTTGCAGGACCACACACTTGGCGATTATCCCAAAAGATTTCAGAGTGGTATGTCTTTATTTATTTCAACAGCACTCCACGGCGCATTGCCCCTCCGGGCCCTCGTCTGACGTCCATTGTGTGCAGTAGCGTTTGCAGATCAGATTTCCGGCTACTGTCTTGAGTTTGCACTGTTTAAAGCCAAATGACAAATTGACTCTACTCTTTCACGCGTTTACATTGACAACCAGCTCACCTGGCATTGTTTTGGCCTACATCTTCCCACCACGCACCACTGGAAGAGAGGGTGGGGTTGGACAAGCTGAAAGACAAATGTGTTCACAGTACCCCTTTACACTAAATTGGAATGCCTTGCTTTTACTGTTTACAACTACCTGGCTCACAACCTCTGTTTGTTTTATATAACTATATTTCCCTGCCAATAATACTGACCTCCCCCATGTTTGATCACAAACCCTTCTGGTTTGAAATCTTTGCTCAGTCTCCTTTACTTTTAAGACTTTGTATTTGTAGTTTATATTGACAGTTTAATTGAAAATGTATGCGCTTGTCTTCAAATGGTTTATATAATGTGTCTTTGTATTTGCAATGTAAGATGTCCTTGAGTGTCTTGAAAGGCGTCATCAAATAAAATGTATTAATGTGTGTGTGTATATACAGTATAGTATATACTGTGTGTATATACAGTATACACTACATATATAAAATGGTCTGATTTACTGTATCAACAAAACATCTTTTAGGCCAAAATATGTAATTTGTGTTTTCAAATACAACAAAATATACTAAATTATACTCTACCTGTCTCTCTCTTCTTCACATGCCTGCTTCTCTTGATGCCACTGCTTCTCAACAAAGGTAAGAAACATGCCTCTGTATTATAGTATACTGTCTGTGTATGTGTGCGTGTGCACTTACATTTAAATGCACAGATGACAATGCTGACTTTTGCAGTACTGAATGGGTAAGTAACACTACTTTAGATCTTTCAATGTTACAACACAAGCTCAATCCACTTTATTTCAAATGCAGCGGCAGTTTTGTGAGGTAGAGGATAGCCAGATATTAGTATAAATGAACTGTATACTGTAATCAATTTAACTTGGCTTTAAAAAAGTATTTTACAAAGTTGAAAAAAACAAACTTTTAAGTAAAAACACACATTTGGTACCCATTGTTAACTTGTTAATATTGAGAGAATAATGTAGAGCCAGAGGTTGATTGGTGATGAAAGCATGCTTAGCAATGTAATGTCATATTCAGTTTAGCGCACTGTTCATATAGGGGGAGAGGTATCATAGGCAACATGCAGGTTGTATGTTTGTACGTATTCGGTGGGGTCCGAGAGTCAACTCTAACTCTCTATTCATCATTATGTCTCTCTTCAATCTGTTGAACATTTGTTCATCCTTTTCATATTTCTCCCGGGCCCTCCATATCTCTCCTGAGAATAATGTCCATGCCCTGCTAAAGTCTGCTCCTATTTTGCTGTGTTTCTCCCTGTTGGTTTCATCATTCATCAAAATATTTATTCACTTGAACTTCAACGAGAGGAAAGACGATCATTTGTCAATTTTACGATGCCTGTTTGGCTTCAGATGTTGTGGTGTATTAATTTATTTAACTGCCATTTTATTTAACTGCCATTTCATTTCACTACCATTTTATTGTCTAATGTATTAGAATATGTGGAGTAATAATCTACATTGATTATGAAATAATCATTAAGGACATTGCATTTTAAATTATTTTTAGGCAATTATAGGAAACATTAAAAATACAGTACATACAAATGTATTTTTAAAATAAAAACATCTTGGTAGACTCTTGAACCCCACTGTATACAATATGTAAGGTGATGTATTTTTCACATTCAAGCTGCAGCGTATTACAATAAAATGACTAATGTTCAACAATGGGTAGTTAGGGTGTGCCTTAAATAGGATATTATAACATTATATGTGCCTGGCACCACCAGGCACAGCCGGACATAGTATATGTCTGTTTTTACACAAAATTCCCTATGCATAATACATATGTATAGTATAAAGGAATACTGATAACAGTAGCTGGTACCACCCTGTACGGCTCTTCTGCACTGAAACAGAGTCCATCCAGTTAATTTCATATGCTGTATAGGTTTTATAACATGAAGAATATTAAGTAAATTATAATTAACGAAGAATATATAATTTCTTGAAGAGTCAACATCTTAATACCGTTCATATGGGAATCCCACCAGATGGAAAGAATACCTGTCACTGTATTGGGTATGGAAATATATGGAAAATGGCCATGTCTTGCAGTGAGCACTACCTGCTGTTAGGATGTTGCTTGTTATGCCTGTCTGGCCCAGGTAAGGGGCTGACATACTGTATATAGGATAGAAACAACTCTGAACGGAGGGTGACACGGTGCAAAAATAAACATGACATAGTTAAAATGGGAACATGACATGGCTAAATGTTCCATGTCAGGTTTACTCTATATCATCACGGTTCCGTTATCCTGCCTGTCACCCATGAAAGGGCTAGTCGCCCGGGGTCATGGGATCTGTGTTCCTGTGACATTTGAATTCTTATATTAGGTTTAAGGAAGGTTGGCTCTCAGCTCTGTTCTGTTGCCTTTAACTATGCCAAGGCGGAACATTCTGGGGAACATGTTTTCTTTTCCGTGTCACACTATACACGTATTTAGCCTTTCTTGGTAAGTCTTGATTCCTTCCATTTCCTGAGCCACTCTAAAAGGCCATCATGAGTTTGCAACAAAGGGTGAAGGAATGTAACTTGTAGGCTTTACTGTAATTTTCCCTATCCTGGGGCAGAAACGACTGTTTCATTGTGGTTCTCCTATAAAATGCTTTTGTACAATTGAATGTACCTCTTGGGGCTTCATGCTGTATACTACACTATATCTGTACCACACTTGGTGTGGCGAGCAGTATGCTAGGAAGTACGCATTGTGTGTGTGTGTGTGTGTGTTGGGGTTAAATAAAAGGTACTGGTGGTGCTAAATGGAAGTGTAGTATGTATGGCTGAATAGTGGTTGAGACAATATCTGGAGGATCTGTTGAAATTTCACCTTAACGTCGTAAGACCCGAGGTGATAAATTAGTTACTTACGTTACGTTACTTAGCTCTCCAATATACACATTTACAAATGTTTCTTAAAAAGAAAAAAACACATTTACTATCAATGGCAAGACAATATAACCTATTGGCTATGTAAATGTAGTCTTAATGAAAATTTGCAAATGTGTTTTTTGGAGCGTTAAGTAATGTTTTCTTTGGACTAGAATGGGTCTTCCAGGATTAAAGGGACAATCCAATATATTATACTGATGAAGATGAAGCGATCAAATCAGTTGTAGCGACGCCGTTCAAATGCACAATTAATCAGAGGTCTATGCCTGGCAGGGAGAACCAACTGTCAACACTTCCCAGTGGAGCATTGCCAGATCTTATTCACAAAGGGAATTTTAGGTTACTGGCTACTGGGGCACATATCACACAATGAGTTTTTGGGTGAGATTGGCCAGAATATGATGATAGTTACTCTATCATCAACTTGTCATTAACAGGTTAAGCTTTAGCTAACAAAAAGTGTTATTCACTCGCATTGACTTGACATTGGTGCCAACGACACACCCTTAAAAAACAAAATCAGCAAGTTAAACTTTTTAAGTTTGCCTAACTACCAGTCACTTAAATTTGACAGCAGAGCAGTTAGCCAGTGAGGTATATAATCCCCAGTATGTTGATTCATGCATTTTACTGTAAATGGATTTGCTGTAAATAAATGTCCTAGTTCCGGAGGAATTCTATCAAACTGTTAGAGAAAAATAAAATTGACTAATATAATCCTTCCTTCCTTCCTTCCTTTTTTCATTTGCGGCATCACATGACGCTCATTAACCATGTTTAGATTGATTTGTGACGAGTGTTGATTAGCCGAGTAAAATGTTACGCTATTGGTTGTCCCCTCATACGGGTGGCAGCTAGAGGAGATGTAGCGGAGGAGAGAAATAATGATGACGACGAGAAGGTAAAAATGGTGGGGAGATCAAAGGAGGGCACAGAAAGACAAATGTCTTGAGGTCAGCGACTCCATCATGAGCATTGTTATGACAAAAGGGCATGCGTGCACACACAGAAAAATACACGTTCACACAATGACATACAATACTGTACATGAGCCTACACACATATACCACACACAAAGAGAGCTTGGTGCCGCTGGTAATAATGCGTTCATCCATCAAAGCTAGGTATCGAAGGATCCATCATGTGTTATGTATATATTGCTGTGTAGGGCAAAGTCACCCTCCACTCATGCACACAGCATCATGGATACGCAATGCAATACAATGCTCAGAAGTGCAATTCCATTGCCACTTTCCTATAAGGTATTTACTTACCATATGCGCTGGGCGGTATACCGCTTCATCTGGTTTGCCGGTTTAAATTTCCCGTACATTGGGAATTTCCCACATACCGCCATACTGTAGCTCAGGTACAACAACACACTGCTACAACAGCTGTAATGCATATTGTTCGATGGACTGCCTTTCAGAGTGTATTGAGTGGGAACCCATCAGCTGAGCATACACTTCTTGGTAACTTTTTAACACAAGGATCAATTTATTAGCCACAACTTACTCTCTGTAATATGGCAAAACACAATGGGACACAACCATTTGTAAGATGAATAATTGTACATTTACAAAAGGTCACGACTGAAAAGGATACTGGGTGTAGATGTGGGTGGGTACGTGCTCTCTAGCTAGGCAGGTAGGCTACGTTAGCATAACAGTCTAACAGCTAGGAGATGTCGTGACTTGCTAGAATCTAGATTACAGTCATGTGCCTTCTATAGAAACGTGGGTGGCGTGGTCTATGGCCCCTCCTCAGACAACAGACAACTGTCATATGGTCTATAAAATACGTTTGTTATTTGGTCAAGTTTTTTTAGCCTTCGTGCTATGTAACCCTTCATTCATTAATTAATATGTGCTTATGGGTACATGGCTGTTTAGCGGGCAGAGATTGCTGCGATGTTGTACGATGGTATAAGTTTACCTTCATTAATGAAATAATGTGCTTAGTAGATACATGGCTGGTTATCAAAATGTAACACAGTTCACAGGGCTGTGTGACCAAGCTGCTGCTGTCTTGTTGACATGAACAACAATGAACTACATTCTGCCACCTGTATCCTTTTCTATATTCTGGACGGCGAGGCGGAGTTCATGTGCAATATTTACACCTTGAAAACACTGCTGAAATTAAACCATTTGTGGTCCAAAACCCATGAAACTATGTTCAAATGGGCAGTGGCTTGTTCAATTTAAATCAACAGTCACTGAAATCAGATCGTTATCTAAAGAGTTGTTGTATGATGTGCTATTCAACATGAACTATGTGGTATTTTCACCTAAGCTGGTCAACTACATTGCATTGAGAAGTATATAACACATTTTTACGCATTAACAATATCAAATTAATTGCAAAGATTAAAGCGTTAACACTCCCAGCCTTTATTTATATTATATACACACAGTATATACATATACAAGACTCTGATTTTTATTATTGTGTGTGTGTGTGCGCGCGTGTTTCACATGCGAGGATATATTCTTTAGAAACTAGAAATTCAAACAGTTGTTCACTGACACATCACTCCTAGAGTTACATGCACAATACTGCAATCTCTAGCTCACAATGACTAATGAATGATTTGTTCACATATCTGCCTAACCCAAGAAATATTAGGTCAAAATAAATTTAAGCAATTTTATTTGCTATGGTGATCCACATCCAGTGATTCAGTAGTAACTCACACACGCACACATTTGTTCACTAAAGTATTTAAAGTCATATTCTATTTGGTGCAACCTTAATACTCTTCACTAGTATTACCCGTCATAAATAATGAGAAGTGATCTGTAGTTTTGGGCTGCCCTGGAAAACTCAGTCACCCATATAACATCTTTCTTGCACCTGCCTAAATGGTAACACACACATTTATAATGTATTATTTTGGATTTGACCTCAGTTGATGTTAGGAAGATTAAAATGTTAAATCATCTGAAAAACATCTGAATGGCTGAGGTTGTTGTGCTTTCTAATAGCATAATGTCAATATTGATGTGATCTACTACATTTGGGGCAGCTTGTGACCACCCTCGCTATTAACTGTGTGTGTGTGTTTTACTAGACAAGCATTCTGGACAGCTTTTCATAGCTGGGACCTTTATTAATTAATCTATTTATTTATTGACGTACACACACACACACACACACACAGGCGCTCTAACAGACACACACACAAACACACACATCACACATACACACACAGGTGTGCTTAGACCCACGCACACACATCACACATATACACAGGTGCGCTAAAAGACACACACACACGCGAAAACACACACACACAACAAACAGACACACACACACACACACACACACACACACACACACAGATGCCTGACATGACAATTAATCTTGCACAATAACGTGCACATTATCATGACCTTAAATCTGGCCATGCTCATTACTTTGATGTTGCCATCACAATGCCTCCTTGAGAGCACTTGTGAGCATGTGTGTGTGAGTGTAAATGCGTGCGCATTAGGTGAGGGCTTCTGACTTTTTTTTGCAGTGCAGCTGTAACTTATGTAGTTAAATTACCGTAATGTAAAGTGCACTTTATTGTGCTGGGAGTGATCAGAGTGATGCCCTAGGGTTTGCTGTAGGTTTTGTCTAAACGGCAGCATTGTGGACACTTGCGGGATGTTGACCAGAGAGTGCAGGGAATATCATTTAATGTGTAAAAGAAACCACCATGTTATAGTGTCATCTTCACAACTGTTTTCGTATGTTCCTTGTTCTGTTGTTCCGGCTATACGTTCATGTCTTACTCATTTGCTTCTTTGATTAGGCTAGTTCCTTGTTTTCACCTGCGTCGGCCCCGTGTGCGTTTCTGAACCCTGCGTTCCTGTTCCTTGTTCGTTGCTGGATTATTTTTCATGCCTCGAGTCCCCCGCGCGTTACTTGTCTTATTTCTCAACTTGTTCCTATTTACCGATTCTGTTTGCCTGTCTCTGTTTCTTCCGCTTCTTGCCTATTTTGTAACTCTGCCAGTGATATTTTTTCTCATTGGGAGAGTCTGATTCAAGAATACAGTAATGCAATAATACTGCTATAATCAGGATCACATAGCTTGTCTGTTGTAATTTGCTCCTGCCTTACAGTCTTACAGTGTGTCCAGCAGGAGAGTAAAACATCCGATTGGCTTTAGTGAACAATTTAGCCCTGCATGCCCATAGCCCATAGCCCAGCCCGAAAGAGATGCAGCATGTCAATTAGCATCATGAATATTAATGTGGGCAAATCCACAAAGCACATCTGGCAAATGACCCTAGAATTTGTGTTCTGTTTGTGGAGGGTGCGAGTGAAAATGTCTTCTCTTTTCCTCTGGTCAAAAGGTGATGAAAGCTGCTTCTTATTATCGTAGTTATCTTTTCTCATTCAAGCGTATAGAGGGATGCATTACAACATGAATTCTCCACTCTCTTAGAGAATAGATCTAACATTTTTCACATAAAAACGGTGTGTAAGGTGTGAATCGTTAGCCAGTGGCTGAAGTGCATTTATCTAACCAAAATGGATATTACTCCCACTTAAAGTGCTAATGGTAAAAGTGGGAAATATTTTTTTTCACATTAAAGGGTTTTAAAACATTCTTTCTATGATCAGTTTCATAGCATTCATTTTCCAGTGTTATGTGAAAGGAATATTTCTGTTGAAATTGACAATATTCCTAACTGGACCTACTAGCCTTACCCTGACAGTCCCATAATAACCACTCTCATGTAATGTGCATATTGTTGCAGATAAGACATAATGTACCTCCTACAAATAAAATATGTAGTGACGAGTGTAACACTTCCCAACCCGCCAGCCCAATTCTTCTTATCCGGGACAAAGGGGAATGAGATGGATAACAAAGAGTGAAACAGGCAATTATGGTATTTATGGTAGCTATCAATGTGGGAATGTCAAAACTGAGGTAGCAAAGTTTAACAAGAATATGCTTCACATACATGTTTAATGCTATAATGTTGTTTTACAGTTTGTCACAAGTGGAATGTTTGTGTATGTATATGTACGGGCATTATGCTTGACAAAAAGTCAAGAGCATCAGCAGTATATAGTGTACGCAATAAGTGTGTGTGTGTGTGTGTGTGCATGCGAGCAAGTGTGTGCGTGTGTTAACGCTTGGATGTGTTTGAAAGCCCACAGGCAGTAGAAAGGAGAGACTTACCCTCCCTCTCTTTCGCTGATACACCTCAGTGTTCCACAGAGAATGTGTACAGACGTGCACGCTCACACACACACACACATACAGACTAATAAAAACACACACAGTAACTTGCTTTCTTTCTCAGCCTCCATATTGCCGTTACCAAGCTTCAACAGCCATAGGCATTTTCAAAAGTCCTTTGAAGAGAGAGGGCAGACCAAATGTGTGCTGTGCATTCGAGCACTTTGCAGAGGGCCTACGGGCTTTGAGTGTGCACATGTGGGTGGGTGTGTGTGCGCATGCATGTGTCTTGGACGTAATGCTATGCGGATGCCACCGTGGTGGCGCAGGTGTCTCATGTTAAGAATTATATTAAATACTGGAGAAAACAGATTGGCTATAAGGAGACTCCAGAGTCATGGCTGGTTTATTATTCATTCATTCATTCTTGAGAACACTTTCTAACTTCGAGCTCAAATCAAAATAATATACCTCCATGGCACATCGAAACACATTGTAAAGCAAAGCGTAGTACTACGGCAGTGTTCGCCACTTTGTCTATGTTCCTTTTTACGGAGCCAGGGCTGTGTAGAAGTATCGGAATATCTTTTCAGCACGCACAGAGAGCGGAACACTAGCGAAAATGCGAGGAGACATTTGGTGAATTTGACAAAGTGCATTAGCATACAATAGCTGACTATACCTTTAAGACCTTCTCTATCTTCTAGCTGGCTGTTGGTGGGTGGGCAGGTAGGCAAGCAGTCATAGTCTGCGTGTGATGACAGCGATCACGAGGAAGGTTGTGAGTTGTCCTTCGTAACAAGCGTGAGATGCGTAAGCCAGCACTCTTTTAAAGCGAATTAAGGTAATTCGTTTCAAGTGCCTGGGGGTCTTTAACGAACATTTCCACAAAAGCAGCTCAATACTCACTTCATCCTCCCTTCTTTCCTATACCGACCGCAGCCAACCACAGCTTCATATCCCCCTTGTACAAATACCATGCCAGCCAATCATATTATATGCAGGTGTTATGACACTATAAATGTGTTTAAAATTATTGTCTTACAGTATAACGAGTGCATGGTATCCATGTGGAAGATTAGAATGGTTTTATAATTCTGGTTTTATATTGTGATTTTGTTATATTATGGTGCATCTTGCAACACAGTATATCATTCATCCATTCATCTTCTCCCACTTATCCGGAGTCGGGTCGCGGGGGCAGCAGCTCCTGCACGGGACCCCAAACCTCCCTACAGGGTATGTAACAGAAACGGTATATCATAGGCAAAGTAAAGTTTAAGAAATGCAATAAGACAGTATTACAAATAATTAGTGTAGCACCAGGCCAACAAGTGGGGCATGAGTTTGAGTCTAGATTCTGTTTGAAAAGGTGAAAATAACACACACATAAAACCACACACACATACACACACACGCACATACACACACACCCAGACCCACCCAGACCCACCCAGACCCACACACAAACATAAAGCAGTCAGGTTCCTTTAGCTACTGCGGTACCCCAAAGCCAGATGCTTTAAGAGCATCAGCAGTTTGGGTTGAGATGGTGCGTGTGTTTATTTGTGGCAAGCCAGACCAATGTTGAGCTACAGCCAATGTAATGCCATTGCCATTCCCTCTGGCCTTTACGGCAGAACCACTCTTAAACACATTAATGCCTCAGTGAAACTTGGACAGCCATCAGTTAATGCTCTCTCTCTCTCTCTCTCTCTCTCTCTCTCTCTCTCTCTCTCTCTTGCTCCCACCCTCGCTCAGGCACACACACACATTCAGTTTGACAGCAAGAGAAGGCAGAGATAATCACTTTTTGGCTCCACAGAAAACAGCTTGTTTGGTATGGGTCGTTTCTTGTATCCTGCTGTCGAAGCAGCAGTGCACTCTGGGTAACGGTAGTGTGGGCCATTAGATTTTACAAGACAAGCTTGAGATAGTTAACTTAGTTTTTTACCTTATCCTTATCTTGTTTACATGTTACTGTACATGGCAAAAATGTACCCGACGTTGTGCTACAGTATGTTGTGCAATTATCTTGAGCCTCTTTTTTGAGTTTTTTTTCTATGCACGGTGCACCTTTCAAAACACTCAGACACCGCAGGGAAACCCTCAAAATAAAGGTGAAGGTCCAACATAACAATAATTAATATATATATTGATTTATAAACAAAACAATAAAATATTCTGAGTAAAAGTGAAATGTTAGTACCGTTCACTGACTCAGCTTAAAATGCATGAACCGTTCTTATATGGTTCTATGCGGAGGCCTTTCAATGAGCAAATGGATGACCCAGTGCCAGTAGCTTCCACGTCCAAGTGAATGGGGGCGTATTTGATTAATTAGCCAATCATATTTAGATATGGGATGGAAGGTGGACGTTCTGTAAATATTATATTTCAGAATACCTTAATTGTGAATCATGCTGCTGTGTTGTGACCGATTGTGACTAGCATGGGCTGGGCTTACCGCCCAACAAATCTTAGGCTCGGGTCGCATACCTACGGTACTTGACGGAGCAATATTACTATAGAGAATCAAGATCAATGAAACGTAATAATATCAGTGGCCTAAATATACAATTGTAGATAAAATAATTCTGTGTGAAATTGAGATATCACGTAAAAAGGACCTCCCGCTGATTTTTTTTTTGTTTTTTTGAGAATGCCTTTTTAACAACATATTGAAAAGGGAACATCACCTGCGAGCTAGGCTATCTTACACCAGTAGTAATTGTAGTATGGTTGGGATGGCTATACTCTTCGACTTGGATAACATTGTTTTGGTCAGTAGTAGCCTACCCAGTCGACGTTACTGGACTGTTTAACGAAGGCAGCTGTAAAACGTCTGCACATATCATAGCCTGCTGTGGCTGCATGCTGTGTGAGAATGAAGACACTAAGCTTGTACCGTACAGTAGCTACTGGCACAGTAGCCTACCATGGAGCACAATGACAAAGTGAGACAAAACAGTACGTTTCTGAAGAGATTATTGACATTACATTTCTGGGGAAGCAGCTATTGTAAGCCACGATGAGAGCAACCAGTGATACTATTCACCTTGTTTTCATTTATCATTCATTGATCCTATCTGAATAAATTAAGACTACAAGTTTAAGCCATAGGATAAACAATAGGTGTATCAAAGGCATCTATTT
>JAODOY010021587.1:0-23744 GCA_025399855.1 Forbesichthys papilliferus
ATATATATATTATGAAGTACTGCATGTGTTCTACCCACCTTTACAGGCTGCAGGTGGAATCCCAATGCAGACAAAGTACTGGAAGGTGAGCATACATGCCAGGAAGCAGCAGTACTTGGGCCAGACCTCAGCAATGGCTTTCCTCCTGCGCCGGTACATGACAGCTATCAGGGCAAATGCATGGAGCATGGAATAGAAGTCCATCCTCTGCCCGATTACATTGACCACCAGCAGAAGGCATGTCTGGAGGGAAACATGGTTATATTCATGTGTTATTATTATTATATCTTCCCATATTACACATTAGACCTTTTTTAGCAATGTTATTTGCCATTTACAATCAAGACCATATCCACAACGTCGGCTTACAATACCCAACACATGTTCCTAAATAATAAGAATATTAGTAAGAAACATCTAACATGGTATGATGGTAACAGAGGTCTTTGCATCAATACAGAGACATTGCCACAAGATGACACCAAGCCTCCACTCTGATGTATTGCTCCCGGTCCAAACCTACCTCCAGTCCGAACTTGTAGAAGAAGTAGTTGATGAAATACTTGACAAATTTGACAATGCCGTTGTCGAGGTGTTGCCGCGTGATGTCGTGGAAGATGATCCTGGCTGCGGGCGGCGAAAGCTTGTTCCTCAGCCTGAAGTACTCCTGGTGGCGGTAGATGGTCACCTCAAATGCCAGCATGGCTAGCATCAGCAGGTTGTTCTGCACACCAGGGAATCATGGGAGTTTGACACCGTACCCTGACTTGCGTTGGTTTAATAGTGCAGATGTGACACGGACAGTGAGTGGACTCACCCTCAGGTATTCCAGCAGGTTGATGGATTTCATGAGGCCCACCCAGTTGGCTGGATCCACAGGTTCCTTGTAAAGCAGAGAGTCATTCATCTCCTTCACCTGATCTGCTGTGTAGTTCTCTGGCTGCGGATTAAACATGATGCGTGATATAATAATACTAATAAAAATATACATAGTTTTTCTACACATCAATCATTAAAATCATTAAATAGATAGATAGTTGAGGGGAAAAAGCATTGTTACACACCTGTACAGATTACAAAGCCAATTAATTAGGTATATAACACATTTCAACTATAGATAAATAAATATTCACCATAGTGCATATCTGGGTCTTTGGTTCTATAGAATCCAGCTGGTACAACATCTTACAGATGATAATGACACACGTCCATACAGTGCACACACTGGAGGCTAGGGGTCTGAACTGGCTGTAAGGCAGGGCAAAGGCCCACGCTGCCAGGAAGATGTAGTTGAAGAGTGACACCTGCACAAGACACAAGCCAGGTGATTTATTTACATAGCTCTTAATCATGTGACACCACCTGCACCGCATCCTCCCACGACAAGGGGAAAACTGGGATATAAGAGGGAATACCCTTTGTAAAAGGGGCCACAGAGGGAGGAGTCCCTTCCAGGATGCATAGGATGCAAAAGATGCCAAGCCGGAAGCATCATTTGCATTACACAATAAATAATAGAGTATTTCTGAGCAAATATAAAGTATGCACATTGTACAAGTTAAACAGCATATAGACAAATCAGTTCAGTGACATACTAATAACAGATAACGTCAAGGTAAAAAAAATTAGATTAACATACTGTAAATAGCTGATGTTAGCTAGATACCAGTGAGAGACTAAAACAAATCAATATGGTAATGCAATATAAATAAAGGAACACATTAAGGGTGCAACTAAAAATTATTTTCATAATCAATGAATATGTACTGTGCTTCCTTTTAGATGATTCCAATAATCTCTCATCTATATGGAAGAATTATGGCTCATCACAAGTAGTCTGGACCCAAACAAGCACGTTAAAATTACTGAATATGTTTACCATTTATTTTCATAACAAAGACCAAAGGAATTCAGGTTAATAAATGTAATGCAGTTGATGTAAGGTAAAGGTAAAGGTAAAGGTTTTATTGTCACATACACATACAGTACATGTAGCAAAATGTGTTTTCTGCTTTTAACCCATCCCTCAAGGGAGCAGTAAACATTTCAGTTGAAGATGATTGGTGCCTACTGTAGATGTGAGGTAACAACTAGCACATATTCTGACACTTTAATTAAAGTAACAATTTCTCAGCTGAAAAAAGGAAAAACCACTATGAGTACCAATCTTGTGTTTTAACATTTCATTCCAGAACTACAAAACCAAACAGCATTCTGGCGATGGGTTAATGCTCGGCTTCAGGCCTGCTGTTAACTCTACCTCCTTGACAGTGACCAGGATAATGTAGCAGGACACGATCTTAATGACGTGGATCTCCAGCATCCACCAGATGAAGAGCTGCAGCTTGTGGAAATACTCCAGGAACTTCAGGAAAAGCACGGTGAGGCGATCGATTACCAGGTGCCATTTATTGTTCAGGTCTAAAGAAGACAGCCACAGACATGTTTGTAGTCAAACCATACTGTAAAGAGGTTAAAGACGAGAGTGCTTTGTACATTTAATCTCTCTATGTACATCTCTGGTACCAACAAAACAATACACACAAGAGAAGCATTTCTATTATATTACTTGTTATGAAGTGTGTATAATATGCATATAGTGTATACTATTTGTTAGTTTATATACTGTATACTACAGTATGAATCACTCCTTTTTAGGTGCTCATACATATTGAAACCCCTGGATTATAGGACACTTTTATTGAAGGAGTCATTTAATTTCTTGTTGACACAGTTCCTTGGCTTCTCAGTGCAATGTAGTTGACAAGTTTAAGTGAAAATACCACATTGATTATGTGGAATAGCACCATCATACCGTGACCCTCAGATAACGCTCTGTTTTCAGTGACTGTTGCTTTATATTAGACAAGCCACTGCCCACCCCAACTTCCACGTAGATGTGTTGACGTGAGGCTACGACTGCTTTACTGCTGACTGATAGTATTCATACTGCGATACAACGCTGTTTGAACATAGATTTATGGGTTTAAACCACATATGGGTTATTTTCAGCAGTGTTTTCAAAGTGTTAATATTGCGTATTAATTCCGCCACGCCGTCCAGACTACAGTAAATAATACGGGAGAAAGAATGTAGTTCATGGGGATACAATTTCGATATGCCACCAAGTGCTCGCAAGTGCTTCTTTATCAACAAGCAATGTTTAAGTAAATCAACACAACAGCTGTGTGGTTGTGCCGAGTTGTGTTTATGCTACAGTAGCCTACCAGTTACTGTATCAAAAACTAGATTTACAGATTTGGTCATCTGCAAATGTTGACCATTAAACTTTTACTTACGGTTTGTGTACTAGTGATCAACATCAGTTCCTTAGCTTGTATAATTAGCCGTATACTACGAAGGTAGCCATATCCTCATAGGGGCGTTACCAAACAAGTACAACAGTCTAATCTACGTAACATACACACCCTTTTCTTATTCGCCTGTTTCTCCGCCTCTTTTCCTTATATGGCCAATACAGACCAGGAAGCAGTCCACTTTGAAAGGCTTACTACTTCTCCGTGTCACATCGACATTGCTAGTTCCAAAAACAACCAGAAATACTTGGTATTCATTGAATGGGTCCTTTAAGGTGTTTGTGAACGTATTTAATCTTTGTGAGTGAGATT
Organism: Forbesichthys papilliferus; assembly: GCA_025399855.1. NCBI lineage: Eukaryota > Metazoa > Chordata > Actinopteri > Percopsiformes > Amblyopsidae > Forbesichthys > Forbesichthys papilliferus. Next base: position 3,630 of record JAODOY010021587.1, read on the forward strand.
TCTGGTTTTCTTCTTGTGGCAGATGTTTTTATCCCATGTGACTTAATAATAAGTATAATAAGTATATCTGTAAATAGCTGAACAGATCATACGCTAGTCATCACCCCCAGTCATCAATAGGGGTCTTCTATTTTTTATGGAATATAATAGAATGATGATGTGGGACATTTCCTTACCAAGTAGTACTATTGTAGCAATGTGTGCATTGTCATATGATCACAAAGCTCTTGCTTAAAAAATGTAAACTCTGTTTCAGGTCACATGTGAAACTGTGCTTAAAATAGTAGGCTGTCATGTGCTCATGTTTCTGTGTCAGTCTTACGAACCTGAGACATCCAGTTCACAGATATACTATATGCATTTGTTATGTTCTCAAGAGAAGCCCAGTCTTTTGGCCAAAAGCCAGCTGAAGTGTCTGCATTTTCACTCAACAGTCCATTCATTATCTCAAGCTGTGTTGTAAACCCCTCTATAGTGCAGATTTTGGCTCTTGCATCATTTATCTCCAATTCACTGTTGACACTATTTGTGGCTGTAGTGTCCATTTGCACCCCATTAGATCTATGCTCTGTCAGGGCCAACCAAGGTTGTATTATTATGGCATTTACACAGACCATAACACTTGTTCTAAATCTCAAAATTTGCTTGTATACACAGAAAATAAAATGGGCGATAAAACACTAAACTACAAGCCCTTCAGCTTCTAGCGGCTGCGACCTGTCTTATCTAAACAATAAGGCCACTACAAAATATAGGGTTTGTATTAAAGTGCAAGATGGAGCTTTGGACTGGATTTACAGTCTTGGTTCTGTGGTGTGAGGTTATATAACAGACACTTGTTGAATTTGTACACAGAGCCTTGAGGCAAGGTTTTAACTGGTGGTTTACATCAGCTTTTTGTTAAAATAATTATTATAGCCCAATAATGTGAACAATAAAATACCTCGTACAGGAGTTTCTATATTATAGATATCATTGTTAATCACCTTCTTGGTCCCTTAGAGGTAAAACAAACATGAATGCCAATGGCGAAGCCCCGCCTCCTTCCCTTCACAGACCTATGGGACGGCCTGCCAGGAGCTGTCACTTAGTACCTGAGCTGTGCTCTGTGCTGGGCTCTGGATCCGCCTCTGTGCGCCCGCTGCACTGCTGGCTCTCCTCCTCGCCGCTGGGCTCTCGCAGGTCCAAGCAGCTCCCGGCCCCCGCCTCCTTCGGGTCTTTCCCCGCCACCGCCACCAGGGAGCGCTTCTCCGTCTCCCCCGGGTCCTTTCCCCCGAGAGGGGCTGCATCCACGGAGCAGGGGCTGAGAAGGGTGAGGTCGGCCAAGCTGCCGTCCGGGTGCACCAGCCTGGAAACACAGAGCCGCGTGGGTGGGGGGGAGGAGGGCGGGGCTTAGCTCACGTGCACGTGGAAACACATGCATGCCATCAGGACAGGGACATGGGCATGCACACACGCACGCACACGCACGCACACACACACACACACACACACACACACACAAACATAGCATTGAGATGCTGATTCTCAAAATGCTCCAAAGCAATTGTTAGGATGGTGTCCATCAACCCAGTGTTTCCTAACAGGACAGGCAATGCACATGCCTGAGTCTTTTCAGTACAGCATATTCATCCACATTTGGGTTTTTTAGAGGGTCCGGGCAATGGAAAGCATAACATGTCAACACATGCTGGAGTAAGAGGTGATTTCTGGACGCAGCTAACGAAACCCTAGGCCTTTAAATGGATACATTTAAACAAGGTTGGACGAGGCTTCAGGCAAACTGCATGTTTGTTTAAAAAAAGCAATCCAAACTACAAAACATTAGAAACCTATGATCAAAACAAATGTATTGCCAGAATCTAGCAAACGATTCCTATTGCACACAAAGGTTAAAGATACTTGAGAGAGGGGAACGCACGGGTGAACAGGAAAAGGTTGTTAGCAGGTGAGCTGGGTTGGTCACAGTGCCGTAGGAAGCGAACACATATACCCACCTATCCACGATCAGATAGACACGGCCATTGACTTTAGCATGGCTGTGAGAAGAGGGAATGGAAGATGGCAGTGGATGAAAGGGCAGAGCAGAGGAGATGTAAACCAGAAGCTGAAGCTCACATCAAACTCAAGCTAGAACTACACCAAGGCGTGAAATAGCGGCTGGGAAGTCATCTGGCGACAGCCTAATTGGCATTTCGGTTGCCACGATTGTGCGCTTTCCACGAACGAGCGCGTTCTCGAGTGAGGACGCGCGTTACTTCGGAGGACTTTCTGAGTCTGTGAAGACACTTGAGAAAATAGGTTGCGGGACTATTATTGACAGCTAGTAAACAGCGACACCTAAATATAGCAGCCTAGCCTAGTGCTTGCATTATCACATGAGCAACACAGCGCATATCCATACTAAATTTGCTGTGATCTGGAGGCTGAACCAGAGACTATTCCAGGAAGAGATAATGCCAACAGTTAACGCAAGCCTTTCTACCTTGTTCAACCAATGCTGCAGTAAATAACACAGCGACGGAGTCTGCAGTAATGTCGAACATCAATGCAGTGGGTCAAAGCATACAGCTGCGTAGCTCTGCCAACATGGAGCCTAGTATTCACCACCTTTAATCCAGTGCAGTGTGGGCCTCATGTACAGTATGTACGTTAGCGAGCGTAAAAGTGAGCGCAGCCAGACCGCAGATAGCGTACGCTGTACCGTCACGATGTACTAAACTTGCGACTGATCACAAAATCTGCGCTTGGCAATGCCCTCTACACTTTGTTGACATGGTGCGAAGTCTTCCAGCCATATCCGCAAATTGCGACGCCTGAAAGAAATGGAACAGCAGACTCAAGACAAGTTAACGATCAAGTGGACCTATTTATAAATAGCCATGTGTATCGTTAAACCTAAAGATAACAGGGGCGTAATTATGCCCCAAAATATTATGTTTGGGTGACTAGCCTATTAAATGTAAATGAAAGAGGTGGAATAAACATTTTTAACACCACACAGGCAATCAAATCCTTCACCACGTCTCTCCGTGGCATGTGTGTATTCGTCTTGCTGAGATTAATCTTGACGTTGCATGCTTCCCCCAAACGCGCTGACTGGGATAAGGCCTGCTTTTCAAAGGTGGAGTATTTTCACCGCAAAACCGATTTCCGCTTTCCATCGCTGTATTCATACATTCTCTCTTGGCGCGTCTCCTCCCATTTTTTTGTGTGACACTCCCAATCTCCCCTCGACCCTCCCATGAATGCATATGCAATAATAGGAAAGCGAAAATGGCGATCCTGTGTTTAATCAGCAGGCAGAATTGTATTTTAGCCATGTGCTGCTCATACATATGTCATGTTTCTAGGCGCAAAGTGCGATGAAATTAAGCACATGAGGCCCTAAGTGTCTACCATGTTGAAATGCAAACAGTTTACTTGTCTTTGGCTGCTTGCAAAAAAATGATGTTTAAATTGTTATTAGGTTTTATATTTTTTTATATTAATTTAACTGCAAGAAAGTCTGATAGCTTAGATTCTGATTGTTGGAGATGTTAGCGATTTCTATGACCTCTTGCGGCCGATTCAAAATTTGAATCGTTAGCAAAAATTGATCTTGAGCTTCGAAGAGTAAACTAGCGATTTACCGATTTCTGTTGATAAGCAGTTGCCCCCACACACACATTAATAAAAATCACTGCGGTGTAGTTCTAGCTTAACAGTCCACATAAACAACACACACACATACACACACATTCAATTTTTACAGCGATGAATGAAAGCAAGATTCATGATGATGAAGGCATGAGAGTTATGAATTACGAATATTGTATAAAAAAATATGTATATTCTCTGACTTTCTGCTTTCTGGTCTGGACTAGCCTGAATAGAACAGACTGCCTTAGAACAATCTGACCTGGCTCACTATTTACTTGGTTAATAGCATATTTGTCCAAAAAGACTACAGATGCTACGCTAATTTGAAAGGAGGTACTTGACAACTAACAAGTTATCATTAACAAGATGGCTGCTATCCAGTACACAATCGCATCTTATTTGGACTGCTTCAAATGTAGCACATTTTTTTGCCCCACCGGCTGTGGAAAGACAGCCAATGAGCAGAAAGAAGCTCCATCCAGCTGCGTTTCAAAGGCTTAACAGGCAGCTAGTTCAGACAGTAGACAGATGCTGCAACTCAGGCTAGCTAATCAGCCAGTGTCTTACCAGTGAATTTGATCTACACCGATCACAACGCTGTCTAAAGTAGCCACTCCTAAGTACGCAGTGCACTTGGAGCGCAAACAAAATGGCCGCCGTCTACGGGCATCTCACCTGTAGATGGTGCTCTGCTCCTTGGCGACCACGGCCGCCAGGTCGGTGAGCTGCAGGAAACGGTCGTGGAAGTAGTGCAGGTGGAGGATACAGACCAGCAGGAAGGAGGTGGGGATGAAGATCCTGGTGAACAGCATGGAGACAGTGAACGTCTCCAGGCCCAGGTCCTTCAGCCTGCACACAGAGAGAGAGAGAATATTAACAACATACTTATTCAAGCTACCTCGACATCAACTTACAAGCTGCAGCACATGAAATAAATTAAATGATATCCCTTCCACAAATAAAATGTCACCATGACTACACAGCATCTACCTGGAGGTACCCTTGAAGAGGAGACATCCCCCTTAGTACTCCATTTAATTTACTTCGGTTAATGCCGATTACAGCAGAAATGCTAAAACATGTCGCAGAAACCTGTTGCTGCCATTGTATTTATCATTGAGGTGATACACTACTAGCAGTGCTTAATATGTGCCAGAGCGCTATCTCCCACTTTTCAGGTTTGGATCGGCACCTATTTGTTTGGATCCGGCAGATCATTTATGTCCAAAATGATTAGCCTACTTCTCTTTTTTTCCCATTTTTATTTTCGTTATTGTTTTATTGCAGGGGTGGGGAACCCTGGTCCCAGAGAGCCGCAGCCCATTCATTAGAATCAGGTGTGTTGGAGCAGGGAGGCTCTCCCGGACCAGGGTTCCCTACCCCTGTTTTATTGTATAGCCTAGCATTTACTTATGCTAGACTATACATTACTTGTAAATCACTTCTTGATTACTTTTAAATCTGATTTAATAAAAGAAAGGTGTCGATCACTGAGGTCATGCACAGTGATAAGCGTAGGCTAAAATATTGAGCAGCAAATCACGCGAGGTAACTACTGCAGCATCAGCAACAAAGTAGGCCTAAAAAGTTCGAAAATGGCCTAAAAACCAACTAAATTGTTACAATTATTACAAAAGGATGTATAACTGCACAAACCCTTATTATATAGAAGCAGGGAGAGAAAATGAAGCCGATGGCTCTATGGATGTTTTGTTGGCTGTTTAACATCAATAAACAGTCTGGTAAGCACCCATTTTGTTACTATTCTCTGCTGTGTAGTGTTAATGATGGTGAAGATGAATATGAAGACTATGGTGGTTATTCAGGCCATGTCAAGTCATATAGGCCCACTGTTTTAGGTAGTTTGGCAAATTGTTACTGTAAGACCCACAGCTACTGTAAGCATGTGGCCATTTGTGCTGTGGTATTGAGAGGACTGCATTGGGAAATATTGCAGGCGTGGGTGTATTTAAGATTACTGCTGGCTGGAGTGTGCGGTCAAAAAAATATACTAAATATACTGCGGTTCCTGCAATCCCTTGTATTGCAAGTGGATGCTTTTTGATTAGATGTATTTAGTAGTTAATTTTAACTTTAATTTAATTTTATTTTGGGACATATTTCCTCCCCCCTGACTCGCTGGAGCAGCGCCTTCTCTGTGCTCCGGGACCTGCTGGTTTACAAATTAAGCACTGACTACTAGTCTTAATACCCCCACCACACACACACACACACACACACACACACAGCTCACCTGTCCAGGCTCATGTTGGTCATGTTGGACCAGACCCCAGGCGAGGACTCAAACTGGTATGTGTAGACCAGAATAAGGACCAGCATGGTGTACATCACCACTGACATCCAGAAGTACTTCAGGATCCTCCTCCACCACTCGTAGTGTACCTAAAGAAGCACAAACAAAATGGCCAACATACAGCCAAGGCCATATTAGCCAACACTATTCACTTATATTTTGTAGACTTTGGGGGCTACCTGCCTCACATATTGTAAATAGTTTGTAAATATTTATTTGTGTTATTATTATTATGATTATAATTATTTGTATTATTATTATTACAATATTACTAATAAATAATAATAATAATAATAATAATAATAATAAGTAATATGTTTTATTATATTGCCATCAATATTAACAATAATAACAGCAATAATTACAACCAAATATTCATTATGATTTTAGTAGCAGTATTAGTATTGACGTAATAATAATGTAAATATTTGTATCCATAACACATCTTTAACACATCAACACTTTATCCTGATTCCCCCACAATACCTTTCTGCTGCTGTTTGAAAATAACAGACATCCCAGTAGCTGGTCATGTGTCTACTGTATTTATTAATTTGTCCTGCATTCTGTGCATGACAATGATATAACGATAAACCATATCTAATGCATATGCTATTTAAACTAACCAGTGGCTTAGATTGTGTCGAACACTGGGTGAAACCATTTCTCCCTAATATGAATTAGAATCCATGATGTATGTTATATTATAGTCCAGTGAGGACATTTGGAGTTAGGGTTGGGTGGTTTTACAGAAGCGGATATAAAACAGTCCAGCAAGTATTGTTGGTTATTAGTCTGTGCTACACAAACTTTATTACACTGTAAAAATGTCTGTTTTCTCCTTGGGAAACTGAACCTGGAAACTGGACAGAACTCTACTCTTCCACTCTGTGCCAGGAACATACACTGCTCAGAATGTAGCACAGTTTGGAACATGTACACACACATTTGTCTTTGTGCGTGTGTGTGTACCTGGTATAGGGCCACACAAAACAGAAACATCATCATGTAGATGATCTTGTACATGACGATGTGTCCCTCGAAGCTGACGAAGAAGAACATTCCCCCACAGATGTAGATCCAATACTTGACCAGCATGGCCATGATGGTGGTACCGAGGAGCTGCATGACGTCCTGCTCCGCACCTTCATCGCCCTCCTCTTCCTCTGCGGGCCAGGAAGCCAACACAGCGTTATGGGCTCGAGGCCATGGTGGTCATGTTGACATGTGTGCTCACAGCCCACTATTGTTCTGTTGGACACTCCGCTATCGTTCCAAATGTGTCTCAATGCCAGTATTCCCACTAATAGTGGTAGAATGTGTGTATGCTCTACGCCGTATTAGGAACAGAGACATTTGTACAGTAAGTCATTGTTGACATATGCATTATTGGATCAATTCATTATGCAATCATACGTGTCTGTGTGTTTCCCTCTGCCTTGCAAACACAGGGCTCAGCTACTGTTCGGTGTAGCTAAGTAGCCATACTCTCTTATGTTTTACAACACCAAACAAACCCTTCCACTGCTTATACCCAAGTAAGAACTGCAGTGTGAAATGTAGAGGCAGGCCCATTTACATTTCATTATTTGATTTATAGTAGATGGCTTCCCTAGCCAGTTACAACCTACCTACCCACCTCTTCCCAGTGTTAACTACTGTATTTCCAGTGTCCTCTGACGGGGGTCCCAGTCTGACTCACCCTTCTTTGTGGGCTCATCCACGTGAACGTCAGAGAGCAGAGCTCCGCTCTCCAGCTGCCTCATCTTGTCTTGTCTCTCGGTCAACGTTTGTCTCAGCAGCAGCCAGAAGCTCAGCAGACACAGAATCTAGACAGTACACACACACACACACACACATGAGACAGACACGACAGACAGACCGACAGACAGCAGCCTACTGACTACTTCTCTGAGGACCAGATGCTAAGGGGTTTCACATTGTAATCATGCAAACATTGCTTATACATACGTGACCATACATGTGTCAATAGTGTTTAGATGGACAAAGAAGAGTGCTTAATCACATTAACAGTTACAGTATGTTTACATGTTATATATTGTCAGGTGGAATTCATTTTAAGTTAATAAACTATTATTCTTCAGTGATACAGAACTGTTACAGCTCTCAAATGTTCAATGTACCAAACCATGTGTTGCTAAAACAAACCACTGCTAAAACAAACTGGATTTTTAAGCAAATCCTGCGTGATCCAGGCTTTCTGCACAGTAACACACACAGCGCCCGAGGATGTTGGGGATGAATACATCCAGTGTTTCCTAAAACATGCTCCTCTGTAATGCCACAAAACGAATTAGAGCCATTTGTAATAGATTCGTCAGTGGTTGTTATGAAAACCATGTCTGTGGAGACCTAGTGGCATTTACACTGTGCTTCCAGACACGATTAGGTCAAGTTTAGTAGCTGCCAACAGGAGCTTAAGGCTCTGAAAGCTTTCAAAACATGTCAAAACACTGCAAAACCTTGAGGTCTCCCTGTTACCACTTAGTAGCACAACCCCCTCATGGTCAATTAGGTGGTGATTGGTTGATGAGTCAGTTGTTAGCGGAAGAATACTTTGTATGGTCACTTAGCTTTCAGAATAAAGCGTTCAGAATGTTAACATAAACTCTGTTTGATTTATTCATAAATTCCATGATACGTAGGGGACCGTGCAATACTGCATGTTTTCTTTACCCTTGGGGAAAAGTTTGTGCGGTAAAAAAATATTTTGGCGATCCGTCGGTCAAATAGTGTGTTTGATTAATCATTAAATTCCTGCTTTGTACACTCAACCGCATTGCCGTGGCAACAATGTTGTATCTATTCGAGAACTCAGACTCTCTGCTCCATTAGGCATCAGTGCCTTGGCCCACCTTGGTTCCCAGCTCGCTGAAGGGGACGTAATCCTTGACCTTGATGAAGAAGCCCGACACGGGGTGGAGGGTCTCAAAGCTCCAGATGTACTGCAGGCTCAGCACCATGTTGCCGTACAGAACCATGAAGGGCGAGCTCAGCATGGCGTAGCGCCGCCTGTCTCGCACCATCCACAGGATGCACGACCAGATCAGGAAGACAAATGTCAGCCAGCTGACGTAGGTGATGCTCCAAGCCTGAGGGGATGGGGTGGAGGGGGACATGGGACGGGGGGGGGGGGTCAATGCAGAGTCACTGCTAGCAACACATCGTCACGTCCAACATGTGCTCGTGTGCTCTATGGTAGCACCCGTGTCTAGTCAAGTGTGTTGAAACTGTTTAGAGTTACAGATTGAAATGAACAATGTTCGCCTTCGAAGTTCGCAGTGTAGTGCAAGTGGAACAGGGCCTGCTTTTTTTTATTCGTATTTTTAAAGTGGAACTGCACCCAGCTCTGAGCCTGATTCCACCCACTACGACCCCCATTAATGCTAACATTTGCATTTGATGATGTCTGAGCGTTGAACACCACCTAGGTCTTTTTAACAGATATGACGTGTAGATCCGTTTTCAGCCCATAAAATGCAGATTTCTATAAAAACAGGGATTTTGTCAATATTAACACCAGCATCGTCACCCTAACCACATACTGTAGCAGCACAATCCTCTCATGGTCAATTAGGTGGTGATTGGTTGACGAGTATAAACCAGTATCATCTAGATTTCCAAAGATCTAGGTATTAAGTTCAGTAGGCTACTTTTACAGTAAGTTTCAAATGTTGCGAATGTTATTATTGATGGGGAAATAATGCATGGCAGAGATGTTTGCAGATGTACTTTTTCCAAAACAGTGCTTCTGTTGTCCAGTGGAAACACATGTTTAGCCTATGGCCATTGAACACCGGTGGACGGCCACTGACATATTCACCCTTCCTTCATAATGCTGTTTCTCCAGCCGTCTGGGTGAAAGTAGCACACGCCTGCCTGTGGACTCACCATCATTGCGATGAGAGCGCAGATGTAGCTCTGCTTCATGATGAAACGGAAGACCTTGACCACGGCGGCGGGAGCCCAGGTCTTCTCCTCATCTGCCTCTAGGCCCTCCTCTTGCTCCTCTGCTTCCTCTGTCATCACCTCCTCCACAGGCAGACACACTTCATACACGCAGTCATCCCGCTTGTCTGAGAAGGAACCATTACACGCCGGTTGTTTGTCACAGGAACCTCATATACACTTGGCTACACACACTGTTTAATTTCTATATGTATCTACCAAGATGGATAGTGTTCTATTGTATTATCCTGGGGTTAGCGTTAGCCTGGGTATTAGCCAGGCGTCAGCCAATAGAAGAAGAGCACACACACCTGTGATATCACCGGACTGATCCATTTTATACTGGGGGGTGGAGTAAAGGTCCCGATTGACTGGCCCGTTCTCAGTGGTAGTGAACTCAAAAGAGGTTCCATTTGGGGTCGCCATAGGCTGTAATACATTATATTCACACAGTGAACGACAATAAATACTTTTTATTATTATTACTAGTGAATAACATCGCCATGCAGACATTTGGAAGCATATTTATGCTAATACCAGACCGATATATCATTCATATCTGCCGATATTAGTTTTCTGCTGATATATCATATTGGCATTCCAGTCAGGCTATCATGGCTGTCATGACAGTTCATAGAGAGCTCCTTATCATGCAATGAATAAACAAGCATGGTTATCCTAGCGCTCATCACCAATGTGCACTTCTCCATTTGTCCGACAGAAGATTTCTGAGAGAGAGGACATAACATAGGAGCCATATAACAACAAATAATGATATCGGCTAATACCGTATTTCTGCTAATTTTTCTAAATATCGGAATAGGTATAATTTTGGTTGGACAACTGATTTAACTTCCCAAAACACATATTTGTAGCACAACATCACTATGCAGAGGGGTGAGGCAATATTAACGGTTATAATATTATAGATCTTATTAATTTCACACCCATTATTATTAAGTTCACACCCACCTCAGTGTTACTGAAGCCTTCTTGGGTGCAGAGCAGCTTGTGGGAGAAAACAACACAGAAGACAATGTGTGTTATTTACAGTACAGTATGTGCTGTTGCTAGTAGTTAGCATTGGAGTCCAATGACTCCCTGTTCTTTACAGTCCCTGATAAGCAGGTGACAGGCCAGGGACCATGTTATACTATGTGTGCATGCGTGCGTGCGTGCGTGTGTGCGTGTGTGTGCGCGTGTGCTACAGAACAAGATGGTGAATATCCAATTCCCATAATCAGTGATAATAGTTCACATTCCAAACATGTCAGAATATTGCAAACCATGACATCACCCTAACCACATAGCAACACAATCCTCTCATGGTCAATTAGGTGGTGATTGGTTGATGAGTATCAGCCAGTATCATCCAGATTTCAAAACCTCTAGGTTTTAAGTTCAGTAGGCTACTTTTACAGTAAGCTTCAAATGTTGCAAATGTTATTATTGATGGGGGAATAATGCATGGCAGATATGTTTGCAGATGCATTTTTTCCAAAACAGTGCTTCTGCAATAGCGTGATATTGCTGATCTTATGTATTGTCCAATAATCAATGTTCTACTGCTGAGATATGAACTGTGCATGTCTTTCTAGGTGGCGTACATTTCTCTCATCTGTGTGTTGGCGTGCCTTCCACCAGAGCTGCCTACGCTGCTCTGCCGAGCCATTTGTTCCGTTTCCAAGGACCCCGTCCTTCTCTTCCTGCTCAGCCCGTTCGTCCTGAAACAACAAAGATATAGTGTATCAGTGTATCAGTGATACAGTGTAAGAATACTACTCATATCAAGAATACTTGCCCTTCAGTGTACAGTCAGTTATAGTGTTGTGAGGACCACCAATGATATTTAATGGTAGTCAGATATTGTAAGCTAATAAACCTTTTGTCAAATTCATAAAATATCTCCTCGCATTCTGCTAGCATAATGTGCATGTTAAAAAAATAGTCTGTTACTTCCACACAGCCCTGGCTCCGTAAAACAGGAACATAAATAAAGTGGCAAACACAGCTCTCAACTTGGCTTCACAATGTGTGGGGCGGAGCTTCTGAGGAAGTTTCTTTTTATTTGAGCACAACGTTAGCAAGCGTTCTCAAGAATCACTAACTCTGCCTTTAAATGCCTGGACTTCTTGCCAAATGTCCGCATTTTAACATGAACATTTGCAATGTAGCGCCTACAGCAGCAAACCTTCGGTCATTTCACCCACACTAGCATATACAATATGATATAGTATATATTATTTAATCCTCCATTTTGTCAACACTGCATAGTATCACTGCTAGTTTTGCATTCTCATTGCTCCATTTAAAGCTAATATAAACAAGCTGTTAAAACTGGATTTGAAACTGGATATCTCAGCTATCGCAAAGTTAACGTGTATTTTGTACTTTACATTCTTAAAGTCGTTATTTTAACTGCAGTTCATTTTTTGTCATAAATTATAAATAGTTAAAAAATGTATTATTCCCTGATTGTGTTATGCATTAAAACATGTTTATGAATGTTTAATTGTGATTTATCAATAAATACATACATTAACTAATTAATATTGGACAAAACATCATCTAATGCAAATAGTGGCTGGGTGGCTGTATGTTTGGTCACCCTTCACCCTTCACCTAATATTATGGGTTAACTTCACTATTGATCAAACCGCTGCAGGTTTACATTGTGAATATGTTTTATTGTTAGGGCCTTCTAGAGTGTGGAGTATAACATCACAACACAACAAGCACGCAAACACACACACACACACGCGCGCACACACACACACACACACACACACACACACACACGCACACACACACACACACACACACACACACACGCCCTTGCAGCAAAATCAATATTGCATACAGTACAAAGGTCTAGGAAATATTGACCCCTCTATAAAAACACTGATCTATAACTCCATTACAGGAGAGAAGAGCTAAGCCTCAAGGTCCACTCTAAATGAAGATAGGCTCCTATGTACTGTAGAGCTACCATACAGCAGTACGGGTCTTCTAAGTTCATACTGTTGCATGTGTACATTGTACATCCCCGTCTACAATAATGGCTACTGTAGATCGAATTTCATGGTGGTCTCTCCAAATGCCAAAACTATGCTTTAAAGTTCATTGTCACAAGATGTCCTCTTGGTCAATGACTTCTCCTGTTATTTCACAGCATGGCTACTTTGTTAGAATGTGACGCTACTTATAACAGCACCAGATCTGATACAACGACACCACCTCAATACTCTTGCTGTGAGGAAAGTCATCACACACACAGTATTAAACACACATGTTACACACATAGCTGAATCACAAAACATGGCTGAGCTGCTGACCCTCTCACCTCAGACTTGTCGTTGGGCTCCTGGAGCCAGAGGCGTATGAGCGTGGCCAGGGTGTAGTACAGCAACAAGAGCATGATGGGGTTGACAAAGTGGTACCAGCGAAGGTCTGGGCTAACGATTAGCTTCCACGTGTAAGAGCAGTTGCTCTGGACGATGGAGGAGATGCCAAATAACCTTATAAAAGAGAAGAACGAGAGAGGTAATCCTACATTTGAACGCTGAATTGGTGAAGTTGGTGAGGAGACAACAGATACATAGCATTCTTATATCTAAATAATGTCATCTAAAACACTCTCATAAGAGGAAGTGACATTTTAGTTAGACAATAATTTTAACTGTTATTATTAGTTAGACAAGTGGCCTTTTCATTTTAATATAATTAACTGCTTCACACTCTATGATATCTCATTGTGAGAAATGTGTGGGATTATTTGCCGTCAAAGGCTGCAAGCTGCATCATTAAAATGAATGCTTTATTACAGATGAGATTTGAAAACTTTACACAACATAAAGGAAACCTTACAATGAGTGAGTGGGAACTGCAGAGTCATGCTTGCTACACTGGGTGGCCAATCAACACACTTTCAGAATATTTACACCTCCCAGTGTTTTTATTAAACCGATGGGAGCATTAGATCAGTGAGTGTGGCCACATTGGGAACAATTCACACAGTATACTGTCACTGTCGAACCTACAGTACACTTAACCCATCTTGTCGTATTACTGCATTGTCCTGTGAGTTCACGTCACCTTGCGCCAAACCCAGTGTGTTAACTATCCACTTCTACCGGAGCTCTAAAGATAAATTGCTGCTGACTGTGCTGGAAAAGACTTAGTGCTTGCTGATAAGCTAATGTCTTTGTTCCTCCTGGTACGACTTTGAAGTGGTGGAGCAGCTTTAAAGTCCCTGAATAAGACCCACAACGGATGTCAAGTGACCTCGTCCCTTTCCCCATTGGAACAAAGAGGGTCACTCCTCTACAGGAAGTGCACAGATGTACATCATTGACAACGTGACAAGCATGGGGGTTGGGCAGGCCACTGCAGCCAGTGTGAGCCGCTCTCCATCGCGTGGAAGCGTTGATGCCCCTTCCCCTTCAGCCCCATCCTAAATAGATCCTCTTCCTGCAGCTGTGGAGGGCCTGACGGGCCACGTGACCTGCAGGGTCCATTGTGAGGCAGGCAGGCAGGACGTGGAGAGGAGCCCCTGGCCGCTCAACAGCTTCACTCAGCACCAGCCCCGCGGCAAGGCCAGCACACTGTCAACAACCACAATTATGGCAGCCGCCGAGCCCGCCCCTTGTATTGTCCAGGAGGGAATATATACACGCATTAGTGGCTCTGGATGTTTCCTTTGCTACGCTAACCGACTTGTCCTGACTATTAGCAACAAATTGGGTTTTGCAGTGCTGGGAGACAGAAACATCTCAGCGCTCTGCTGCTAAAAGTCAACATGGACACAGGCAGAGGAAATCCATCTTCAAATACCTCTTCACCCGCAGCATCAGATAAACGTTCCGAGTTAAGACATAAACTGCGCTATGAATGAAGGCACAAGGCACAGCCAGTGTCTTGGATGGTATGTGAGCAGTGAGCATACGTATATATAAATATTGCTGTTTTTCCAGCATGAGCGTGTTGTCAATACAACACCATAATCACAGCTTATCTGCTACGTCCTTGTGAGCCAGCAGGCCAATGAGAGGACACCACGTTCAGCCGAGGCGACCTCAGCTATACATAGCCGTAATAGCATTGGTCCGGACACGCCACAGCGTAGCTTTCAAATGGGAGGCCATACAATCAATAGGTCCCAGGAACAATACAGTATGGGCAAGAGCAAGGGTTGCAAGAGGGTAAATGCATACTTAGTTATTCTGCTATTATTATCATTATCAGGCAGGTACATTTTGGAATAGCTAACTCAAACAAATTCTGCAATAGCAGCATTTTGACTGCTCAAACATATTTGGTTTGGTTACATCATTTGTATTTTTAGGTGCCATGCAGAGCTGCAATTAGTAAATTAGGAATATATTTAAATTAGCAGTTAGTAGTGCTATTATTTAAAGTAATCTGTACTACAAGCTGCAATACTATTACTGACAATTGTTGGCAACATGTCCAACCATGTGGTTTAACTCTAACCACTGCGCTTTACCGACACAGCCACAAACAGCCAATTACTTCCTCTCTCATGCATAATATAACAACACTGGTTTTACGGTAATGCTTATAAGCTTCCCCTTTAATAGATGGATTGAGAATTGCAGCGTGATTTACAGTCCAGCTGCATTCGCCATTTGTTTGGAACCATAATAAATATTTACTCAAGACTTTCTTGAGCATGGTGCATATTCGTATATATTAGTCTAAGGAGAAATTATGAGGATTAGTCATGGAACTAATGCGTGTTATCAAAACACGATTTAGCTCCACCACTTTCACTGTATTCCTGGCGATACTCAAAGTGATTTGGAGTTCGTGTGCCTGACCTGATGTAGCTGTCGTCTGGTGGGATGGAGTCCTGGAAGAACTGGAACTGGTAGAGGTAGAGGACGATTAGGTGCCCCGCGCTGAATATGGCCATCAGAACACACATGCAGCTAAAGATCAGCGTGTCCACCGTCTTGCAGAAAGACCACCAGGTGCACAGGAACAAGAAGACGAAGAAATAGATCCCCGACGTCAGCGAAGGCAGCATGATGCCTGAGCACACGCGTGGCAGTTAAAGAGTAGCATTACAGCCTGATACATGTTAGTTAGCACCAGCTAGCATAGGCTTAGGTTGGCTTTACACAAAAACAGAGAGGCTTACAATATAAGACAAGTAATATTTATATAATTTCTATCCTAACTTGCAGTAGTGTTAGCCCTGGGCCTATTTATTTACAAAATAATAAGAATAATAAAAAGAATTTCCCCAAATATATTCATCTGTAATTCCAACCCTGCACTAAAGCTCTTGAAGATAGTATGATAGCTTTGATAGTATGATCGTTTTAAGCCAGCTCAAAACAAATGTTAGGGTATCATGCGACGCAATTGATTAATATCATGACTTTCCATGGCGTAGTCGATAAGTTAGGTGCTTTGTCTTCATGTTATTTGGTGATCGAATTCTGCTTGGTGCAAACGTACGCTTTTCAAAGCTTGTATTTTGAATCACTGAATCAAGATGTTGTAGAGTGATGTAGTACTCATCAATATAAGCCTATTTGTGAATGTAGTGATATGGCACTTGGAAAAGGATGACCAGAACGCAGACAGACTACCCTACAGACCAATGAAGGGAGCACAGACCCTACAGACCAATGAAGGGAGAGCAGACTACCCAACAGACCAATGAAGGGAGAGCAGAATATTAACAGACTAATGATGGGAGCACAGACCCTACAGACCAATGAAGGGAGAGCAGACTACCCAACAGACCAATGAAGGGAGAGCAGAATATTAACAGACTAATGATGGGAGCACAGACCCTACAGACCAATGAAGGGAGAGCAGACTACCCAACAGACCAATGAAGGGAGAGCAGACTACCCAACAGACCAATGAAGGGAGAGCAGACTATTAACAGACCAATGAAGGGAGAGCAGAATATTAACAGACTAATGATGGGAGCACAGACCCAACAGACCAATGAAGGGAGAGCAGACTATTAACAGACCAATGAAGGGAGAGCAGAATATAAACAGACCCCACAGACCTGTCAGGCCCAGCAAGATGGTGACCACCACCTTCCCTGCCGTGGTGATCAGGTTCCCGATGATCTCCTTCACTTTGGAGGCTACCCCAGCCACGAGCCGCAGGACCTTCATCTTGGTGCTCTCCTTTGCCTCCTCCTCCTCCTCCTCTTCCTCCCCTTCCTCGCCCTCATCGCCGTACAGATCCTCGTTCTCATCCTCGTCCTCCTCAGCCTCGTAGCCCGCGTCGTAGTTCTCCTCCAGCAAGATGTTGTCTTCCAGGCTCAGCTTCTCCTCGTCCTCCTTACAGGCAACAGGCATACTGGACGTTAAATCAGCACTCTATAGATGTATTATAGGAAATGAACGTGTACACTGCAACCAGCACTTTGATAACAGGATAACAAGGAACGTTTATGGAAGAAAATGAATAGTTTCAGCATACAATCAATCAATCAATTGTACTGTCATTATGCAGGCAGAACTGTCCATGGTCCTGAAACATTTAATAGTGTCCAGCAGGTGATGGCAGAAATATCTCTTCCTGCCTGATTTATATTAGATGTACTTGTGTGTGTTTGTGTGTGTGTGTGTGTGTACAGTATATAGGCGCACACACATACGGTATACACACTAATTAAATAGTCACACTGCAAGTGATTCGCTCGTTGCCCGTCGCTTTGTAGCTGGAGGTCGGTCAATTGTTTACATTCCAGGCTATTGTTGCCTTGGCATTTCCCGCCCTAACTGTTCCAGTAAATCATTATTCAAGTCATCGATATCCTTAGCTCGCGTTGGTAGTCGCCTCCATCGCGTCACCTGAAGTTGAGATTAGTTTAACTCGGTACCTGCCCACTTCGCGTCGCCGACCACAATGTCGCCCGTCGTCGCTTCAGGTCGCTGTATCATGTTGACTTTCAATTGCAGTGTGTCCGGGGCTTAAGGGCCTAGCAATGCAGTGTCACTATAAAGCAGAAAGCCTGCTTCCTATTTCAATTCACCTACTGTAAACGACATGCGTAGTAAAGAGAACAGCAGGCTGCAGATTATTTGATCAGTAATGGGGTGCCGTGCCATCTGTGCTGCTGTGAGGGGCCAGAAAGCAAGTATTTGTGGATTTAATGAACAATGACTCCAATGAAAGACTGGGGCTGTTGTCCCAGCCATCACCCTGACATGAGACACACTACCTCAGACAGACAGACAGACAGGCATACAGACAGACAGACAGACAGACAGACAGACAGACAGACATGCAGGCAGACAGGCAGACAGGCAGACAGACAAGCAGACATGTTTGAAAGGGACACAGCTGTTTTACCCTTCTGGTTGAAATGTTTACAAAAACAAACACAAGCCCAGGCAGGCAGACAGACAGACAGACAGGGAGGCAAACAGGTAGGCAGATAGACAGACAGAGAAACAGACAGACAGACAGACAGACAGAAATACAGACAGACATGCAGACAGGCAGGCAAATAGACAGATAGACAGGCAGGCAGACAGCTGTACAGTAAAGTGACAGAAATGAAACACACTTGCTCCTCGGACTGGAAGTCGGTGTTGTACTGGGCCATGTCCACAGTGGGCCTCTTCTGGACCAGACTGCGACACACCAGCCATATGGCCAGGCCAGCAGCAAACATGCCAATGTCAGGGAGGAACACACGGATACCGTTCCCTGCATCAGCACCAATCACACTGGGGGGGGGGGGGGGGAGAGAGAGAGAGAGGGGGAGAGGAACATGAAAAGGGTTTGGAAGTCTAATCTGCTCAATTTTATTTCATTGGCTGTAAAAAAGATCCATAATTTAATCCTGCTGTGCACTTGTAGTAGCCATGCAACTACCATTTCTTATAGTAGAAGCTCACAGCCATTGTTGGATTCAAGCCTTGTCTACTATGCTAGCAAAGCTTTGTATCCAAAATGCAGCATTTCTTTTTTCACAGGTTTGTTTGAGTTTTTTCAGGTATATAAAGACCAGAACAGTAAACCTGTTAAATAAATCAAATAAATGTTAAATACATCAAATTATAGCACACACAAATACATAAATTATAGTAAATAAAAGCTAGGATCTTCAAATATAGCATATACAAAGTAGACGTAACACATTTTAATCCTAGCAGTCAATCAGGGGATATGGAGAGCACCATGTCCCTAGTGTATGAGCGTATGTCCTAGTGTATGAGCGTATGTCCTAGTGTATGAGTGTATGTCCTAGTGTATGAGTGTATGTCCTAGTGTATGAGTGTATGTCCTAGTGTATGAGTGTATGTCCTAGTGTATGAGCGTATGTCCTAGTGTATGAGCGTATGTCCTAGTGTATGAGCGTATGTCCTAGTGTATGAGCATATTGGGTCTTTGGCTGTAGTTGATTCCTGATATTATTCTGAAACTAAAATCACACCTCTGCTCCACACAGTGGTTTCATCCGTCGGGAAAGGCTCTTCTATAAATCCTCATCTGCATCCGTCGACTATATCCACTCCCGTTTCTGCTAATTCCTCTCCTCTTTTTCAGAGCATGAAGCTTAAGCAAAAGGAATGTTTTACGTCTCCATCTTTCTCCTTTGAATCTCCTTTGAATGCAGTGTGTGTGTGTGTGTGTGTGTGTGTGTGTGTGAGAAATGCTTATTACTCAGATGTATATTCTGCCATGGCTGCTCCTGGGATCGTCCCGTGTATCCTGGGGTCAGGGGGGGTTCTTTGGAAGCCTCGACTCTTAGCGGCTGAACGCCTGTTACGCCGTGTCTTTTATTTTCCGCTTGTGGTCTATTCTCTTCATACAGTTGCTCATCTTACTTATGTATGTGTACTGTATATCCTTATATGTGTGTGTGTGTGTGTGTGTGCAGTTCCCAGAAGGAGCCGGAGAGAACAGACAAAGTGTCTGGGAGGCTGGAGGCAGGTAAAGCTGTGTACTACACCTGGGCGGAGCCCACTGGCTCCCGGGAGCTACGCTGGAAGTGCGGCAGCTACCACGGCACGCTGAGGAGCGAGGAGGTGACTAAATGAGGAGCGTCTGTTAGCAGGCCACTAGGGGCATAGCGACGCAAAGTGTGTCCCTAGTGTCCCGAAACCACTCGCACAACAGTGTGAAACAGCGTTTTTCTCTGAGTTTTCTTTGTGTTTTCTCTTGCCACTCACACAACAGTG
>JAODOY010021587.1:23844-42621 GCA_025399855.1 Forbesichthys papilliferus
AACAGCGTTTTTCTCTGAGTTTTCTTTGTGTTTTCTCTTGCCACTCACACAACAGTGTGAAACAGCGTTTTTCTCTGGCTCTTTAGTTAAACATGTTACTATTATTGCTGACAGCTGTGTTTGTATTCAGTTTTCACTTCCTACTGTGCTGTTTTTGTCACACGCTAATTAATGCGAGTAGGACCCATGTTAACGCACTTTGTATTCACTCTGTAGGACCTGCGGCAGAATGTAAACGAAGACGGGACGCTGTTTCTGATCTCCTTCTATGAAGGTACAGTGGCGGAATCCAGCAGCAGCAGCGCTGCTTTATATCTAGCACCCTTAAATATGCTTTGCAATGTGTAATATCATCCCATGGAAACACACACTATCACTTTATCTTGCTGAATATTTGACATAAGACTTGTCTGTCTGTCTGTCTGTCTGGGTTGGAACAAACACCACTTGGTTGACATTTCCCTGACTCGTGAGGTTTGTTGTGCACATCTTTTATGGTTGGTTCACCTGACTACTGTGTCCTGCATGCAAATAAGCACGACGTCTCCGCCCCAAATGAATCCCCAAAGAGGCAAATGAGCTGCATTGTTATTTTAAGAGCAGACCAGAGTGTGAAAGCTGGCAACATGCTGTCAAAGGCCCCAGTATTATCAGCCAGCCACCGGTACAGTTACCCCTTCAGATATATACCGTTTGTGTGTTGGTGGCTGAAGGTCTCCAGCGGGTGGTGCTGTTCACAGAGGAGCGTCACATCTACAAGCACCTGTGTGACAGTGAGAAAGCACAGCTGGCCGAACAGGAAATGGTCCTGTTGCTCCAGGATGTCGGGGTGTCCCTGGTGAACAACAGCAACAGCCATGAGGTCGCCTACATCGGGGTCACCAGGTATGTGCAGTTAGACTGGTATAGGGACTGTTCTCTGGGCTCAACTGTACTGGCTATCGCCCACATTTCAACTTCAATAGTACAAGTCACCACCACACACACACTCACACTACTGCTTCAATACAATGCCCTTGGGATGCAGGTGCAGGTCCGTGGTGTGTTGAAGGGTTTGTTTTAGCAAAAGCCTGGTGCCCGCTAGCCTGGCTCCACCCAACAATTGCTCTCAGCAATATACATGTAAAACCCTGTATACTGTACACCAACGAGCCCAAACGTTCTGGGCCGGTCATATTGCTCCGTAATGGCCTGATAGGTGTAGGCACTGTGACCATTCTGCACAACAGGGTGTGATGCACTGTTTTTTGTGACGCATTCTTCCCGTAACCATGGTTACAACGACCTGTGGCTGTGCCATAGTAGACTTTCTGTCGGTTTGCTGCCCTCATGCATCGATGTGCCTTGGGACACGATCCTGTCGGTTTGTGGTTTGTCCTCTGTGGCCCGCGGGGTAGGTGCTTACCACCGCTGACTGGGAAAACACCACAAGCCTTGCGGTTTGGGAGATGCGTCGACCCACAGCCAGTCTGCCCTTGTCAAAGTGGCTCAGGTCTTCATGCCAGCCCGTTTCACCATAACATATATCCCAGGTCTGAAAATGCACCGTTGTTAAATGATTAGTTATGTGTTACTTGCTTCATCTGTGAGTGGTTGTGATGTTTTGGCTCATCGTTGTACACAGGTTTACAGAAACCACAAACTTTGTTTAGTCACACTAAAGCGACTCAGTGCTGTGATCTACAGGGGCTCTTGCACTGCACACACGTTTTGGCACTGTTTTAAAAATGTACACACACACACAGTGGGGTGTGCTAGTTAAAACGAGAACCTGATCGTGTGGATAATGATGCTTTATGTTCTATTCTCTTTAGTTCTGATGTGGTGTGGGAGTCCAAACCCAAGAAGAGGTCTCGGTGGAAGCCCCTGAGCATTAAGGATGGTGACATGCTTGAGGAGAGTTTCAGGACCTATATTGATTCTGGGCCCATAGACAATCTTATCGTGGATCTGGACCGCAACATCCAGGTACAGTGGACACTGTTCTAGCTGATGTCAGTATCTGTTTCTGCGCATAAATTAAGTCAATTCTACTAATTCCGTAATTCGGTTTTACTTTCGATGGTTTATGCTTGTAGCAAAGCAGTGATAGCCTTACAGTGTCAGGATGGTCTTGCTTCAGTTTAACTTCGCCGTGAGAATTGGTCTGCAAATCCAAGAGAACCTTGCGACTGAATCCAAGTAGCAACTGATCTGACTAATGAGCGTTGTACTGATAGCTAGGGGCGTGGTTTAGGTGTGCTGACAGCAGAAACGATTTAAAAGCATCAATGAAGGATGGATCCAATCAACTGCCAAGTATTTTTTCAAAGTGCCTGCCCTTCACAGATGGTTTTGATAGATTCCTTCCCAGATGGACTTGTGACTAACAATTCATCTGGCATGTCAGGTTAGAGCAGTGATTCATTATTTGGTAGGAAATACGGCTGTCAGACGTGATTAAAATTGAATCGCGATTAATCGCACGCTATACGTAATTAATTGCGATTAATAAATTGCATATTTTTACCTGTTCAAACTTAAACCTGTGTGTGTTCTGTTTTTTTAACAAGCTATGCCAGCTTTATGCAAATGTTTGTATTCAATTAAAAAATAAAATAAATACAAATATTTGCATAAAACTGGCATATCGTGTTATACAGTGGGAAGCAGTAGTAGGGAGTGTTTCAATTGCATTTCTGCTTTCTCTTCCAGGCGTCACTGACTCCCAACGGCCTAGACATGCAACTCCTGCAGCCATACAACGCTCCTCTGAGGAGGAACTTCCAGCCTGGGGTTAAAGTGGAGTACAGCGTCTCGCCCAGACAGAGCTCCTACCGTGTCCAGATCAACCGCATCCAGGTTGGATACGGAGTATTCCTGCAGTGTTTTCACTTCACACACATAACTAGCAATGCTGCTGCTGTCAGATCCAATAATATGCTCTGTCTTTTCCCAGATCCAGAATCAACTGCCAGGAGCCATATTCCCTTTTGTCTTTTACCCTGTGAAACTGCCAAAGTCGGTCACCATGGACTCTGGTCAGTTAGCTTGTGTGTCGCTGGGCGACGTGCTTGGATTCATGTAGGATTCAGTGCCTCAGCTGTGCATGTGAATACATGACATGTTCCTCTTCTTGCAGAACCCAAGCCCCTAACAGATATCAGTATTGTTACACGGGCAGCAGGACACTCCAATATTTCACGTATCAAGTAATGCCTTTTTTATCTTACCACCTTTGTGACAGACTTGGATTTAAACATCTGGAGTCGGTTACACCTTGGATTCATTGTTTTTTTTCCCCCTCAGGTACTTCAAGGTGTTAATCCAAGAGATGGATCTGAAGCTGGACCTGGGCTTCCTGTACGCCATCCTGGACCTCTTCACACCTGAGCACGCCAGCACCGTGAGCTCTGAGCAGGAGGTCAGTCTGCGTGTGCGAGCGAAGGTTTATCTGTGCACCTGTTTTAGATGCTTCTCTCAGAATGCATTACGTCCTCAATTCAAGTGGCCATATTCCTGAATTCATGCAAAGAAAGAGTGTATAATCAGCCCTGGATTGTCCCATTGCTTTCCTAAGAGGAATCATCGTATTGATTTATCGATATGATTCCGATATGGTTTGTTTTCTTAACCCAGGATTTTAAGAAATTGCTTTTTTTTTTTTTAAATGAAAGGTTGCTGTATTGTTAAACATGTACAGAATGTAGCAAACATTGTTATCTAAAGCGGGGATTCTCAAACTTTTCAGCTCGCGACTCTCCAAAATAAAAGTGCTAGAGACTCGTTAATAGTATTTTAATACAGGCTAGTAGCAGAATACATCAAAGTAATGTATAAACTGTACTAATAATAACAGTTATGTCTAAACTATGCCATTTTAATCAGTTTAAAATGTTATTTAATTTATGAAAATCATATTGTGACCCCCTCTCGCGACCCCCCCGGGGGGTCCCGACTCCCAGTTTGAGAACCACTTATCTAAAGCGACAATTACAACCAGTACATGTGTCAATAGTAGGTCACCAATTGTCATAAACATTCTGTTAGGATAATGAAGCAGCAGTGCTAACTTACCTATACATTTTACAACATGCATTACCTGTTAATGCACCACACAGTTCCCATGGCTAGAAGCCTAGGTACCAACAAAGTTATGAGTGTGTGTGTGTGTGACTCTTCTTCAGGTGGAGCTGTTTGAGAAGGACATCCAGTATCTCATTACAGCGCTCAACGACGTATCTGCTGCCGACACCTCTCCCATTAGCCTGTACGAGTACTTCCACATCTCTCCCATCAAGGTGTGTGTGTGTGAATGTGTGTGCACTACCGTGCATGCCTGTGCAAATGGCTATAGTACATTTACTTAAAACCACATGCTACTTACAGCAGACCACGTTTCAGTCATCTGCACTGGTCAGAGATGGCTAACCCGACATGCCAGGTGGATTGTTAGTCACAAGTCCATCTGGGCAGCCGTCCATCAGAAAATGAAATGGGCAGCCACTTTCCAAAAAAATACTTGGCAGTTGATTGGATGAACCGTCTTGAGTGGCATCTATCAGTAAGACGCTGATTGGTCAGATGATCAGGAAGGATTCCCAGGCTTTCCAGACTGATTCTCACTGCGACATTAAGCTGAAGCGTGCCAGAATCAGGGTGTTCTCACGAGGCTACGAGAGGGCGTCAGTTGCTTCCAACACAATCAAATGACTGTTTTTAAGCATTGTTTACTTGCCTTGTTAACTGCCATGAATTCATACATTTCTATGTGCTGTATGTCTGTGCCCTGTAATTATGTTGTTGTTGTTGTTGTTTCCATGTTGTTTTATTTACTGATTTGGACATAAGTGACTGGAACTGGAGTCTTTTTAAAGAGCAAATGACTGTCCCCTCAAAAAAAGAAAAAAGTCAAATTCATGCAATGGAAATCCACTTGTGTGTGTGCTCCAGCAATATGAAGCAGCCTTGTACGTTAGCATGAACGACTAGTAGCGTTGACCCAGCAGTGCTGTTTCTCACTGCGTGTGCAGCTGCACCTGAGCTTCTCTCTGAGCACCGGGGGGGAGGACGGGATGAAGGAGCAGAGGGAAGCGGAGATCATCCCTGTCCAGTCGCTCAACCTGCTGCTGAAGAGCATTGGAGCCACGCTCACGGACGTGCAGGATGTAGTCCTCAAGTATGTGTGCGCGTACACACACACACATACATACCATATGTTTGTTTTTTTTGTTAATGTAATGCACATAATGAACCAAACCTGTTAAAACATCAGAAGGGAATGCTAGAAAATGTATATATTTATTTCTGTTTTGTTTTTTTTGACGCGTCATTGAGCTGGATAGTGCCAAATGGGACTAATGCATCTACAGCACATGCACGCTTGATGTTTGCAAGCGGATGTACAAATGACACGTCTAGTCTTGATGCAGCTCGTTTCTGTGGCGTTTTCCAGACTTGCCTTCTTTGAGCTGACATTCCAGTTCTGTACCACCCAGCAGCTTCAATGGGAGGTTATCAGGCATTACTCCAAGCAGGTAACGCATGCAAACGCACACAAACACTGCATGGATAACCCGTAGTGTCCACCACATGCTGTGTTAAAACTGTTTAGCTGGCGGTAGTGATTGCACTGTGATGTGTTTGCTGGATATAATAATCTTACTTGTATCCATTCATGTGTGTCTCAGGCTATCAAACAGATGTATGTGTTGGTGCTTGGTCTGGATGTGCTGGGAAATCCCTTTGGTCTGATCAGAGGACTCTCCGAGGGAGTAGAAGCTTTCTTTTATGAACCTTACCAGGTACGAAGCGCATTACAAACACATTATAGTGTAGGCTATTCATCATTAATGCCAATCCCTTAAAGATTTGGAGACGTGTCCCCAGATATGTTAATAATTACATTGTAAATGTTGCGCCGACACGTTGATTTCATGATGCAAAGAAGAATAGCCACACTGTCTATTCATGCTTCTGCGTTGATCTTACGCCATGCCTACGCTCTCGGCCTACGGCGTAGCCATCATGAGCATATTATACTTCTGCGCTGGGCTGTCAGCCGCGCGGACCTATGCGTGTTGAGTGCACATGCGAAACTTTGTGCTCCCGACTAGAACACAAATGGAGTGTAAATGTTTTGAAACAATTATAAAATGATTTCTTTCCAGAAAATCTCTTATTTTGTCTAACATTACTTATATAGGAAACAATCTGCCAACACAAAATTGTATTTAATAAAGGCTGCTTTTCGCTGTTGGCAAGGAAATACTAGCATAGCAAAATCCCCATCTTGCCTCCTGAATTAGAACTCTAATAATAGAGTTTAAACATTTAGGAAGAGGCATATAAAATGTTTCTTTCCAGTTAAACCAACATTTATCATAGAAAACTGCCAATAGAAAATAGTGCCTGAGCAACAAATAAATGCCATAGGGAAATCCCCGTCTTGTCAAGTTGTAGTCTTTTAATAATGCTCAAGCAAGGCATATAAAAACATTTCTTTATTAATACCACGATTGTTAAAGAGAGGCAATCTGTGCCTGTACAGTGATGTATTTGTTATAATGATCTCTAATTCCAAATCACTAATGCATATGGGCTTGCATCCACAAGACCGTTGTTGGCTGTGTTGACTCAATGGACAGATAAACGGGTAGTTCCATTTTTTGAGAGGTGTGTCAGACTACGGCGTACGGTGCGATGTAGGCTATGTGGCTAGGTGCAACGCAGAAGCATAAATTAATCTTTAGGCCACTTACACCTACTTCCACGTGTCTAACCCTTGTATTTGGGGTTTCCCAGGGAGCCATCCAGGGGCCAGAGGAGTTTGTTGAAGGCATGACTCTGGGCATGAAGGCCTTAGTGGGAGGAGCTGTGGGTAAGAATATTGTCTGCTCCCCGTGGACCACTGTGACACAATGCAACCAGAGAGACTGGAATAACAGAGAGGGTTCAACGGATGGTTAGATTTTTGGATGGGGTGGGAGACTTTTCACCCTTTATGGAGACCAGAAGTCAATGGGGAGATTTCACCATACTATTGCCCATCATGTCTCTCTGGGGGCGTTAATGGGTACTTTGAGTGTATTACATGAATTCCCAAGTACCTGTAATCAATCTGAGGCCATGCACGCTAGATGTAGCTGTCTGGGCGCTGCCTACAGTATACGTCGGCCTCCACAGCAAACATGCAGTCAGTGGCACGCCCACTTTTAAGAGACCAGAAGCGTCCCATGTTTGCTTCCATTGAAATGCATCACAGTGCTCCACCTTGTTGTTCTTATTGCCCCAGTATCTCCGGTGCCATTTCCCAGCTCTCAACCCACTTCTCTCTGCATCCCAGGGGGCATAGCGGGCGCAGCCTCCAGGATCACAGGCGCCATGGCGAAGGGCGTCGCTGCCATAACGATGGACGAGGAGTTCCAGCAGAAGCGGCGAGAAGCTATGAACAAACAGCCCAGTGGCTTCAAAGAGGGGCTGACCAGAGGTGGCAAGGGCCTGGTGTCTGTACGTGTACAGTAGGACCACCACGAGAAGCCACACGGTCACACGAATAAGCAGGGCCGTATTTAGATTGGGAGTAGGGTCGCATCGTATTGACGGTATGTGATCTTGCCATATTGATCATGGAAACTGCAACATTGATATTTTAAACACTAGTAAAAACTTTATCAAAGTAATCAAAGCCACACTTTATCACTTTTAAGGAATGAAGAGTACAGAAACTGTTCTACCAGATGTGGTAAACAACCAAGCCTTCCGTAGTATTGGTGCAGGACGTGGGGATGTACAGTAAACGGCAACGCAATATAAACTACGATATTTAGATGTAGTTGTAGTAGAGTGGAAGTAAATAAAAGCGTTCTGATGTGGCTTACTTGTTATCACACTGTGGTGTTATTCACATGGTAACTGGAGCTTCTCCTCCACAGGGTTTCGTCAGTGGGATCACAGGGATTGTCACCAAACCCATACAAGGTACAGTATGTCTGAACACAAGATGAAAGAGGTTTGAATCCCTGCAGAAGCACATTTAGGCACCGATCCCACAGGAGGCGCTTCGTGCAGCAAATGTTTTTTTTATTTTTATTGGCAGAAGGCCTTATGCTCCTCCCCCCACAGTTCTAATGTAGAGGCCTAACCTTGCTTTACTCCAGTTCACTATCTGTCATCTGTCTCTTTACCAGGTGCACAGAAAGAGGGTGCGGCTGGCTTCTTCAAGGGTGTAGGGAAGGGCCTGGTGGGAGCGGTTGCCAGGCCAACAGGAGGCTTCATCGACATGGTCAGCAGTACCTTCCAGGGGATCAAGAGGTGAGCGTTTGTGTGAATGAATGAGAGACGGAGTTCTGTACTGTATGCCCGATCAAGCATGACCTAATGGTGTGTGGGTACGCACGCACGCACGCACGCACGCACGCACGCACGCACACACGCACACACACACACACACACACACACAGAGAGGTGTATGTGTACCTGTAAATAAAGCTTAGAGAGTGTTCAAAACAAGAGCAGATACTTCTGGCTAGTGTGACCTTCCACAGTAGAGCCAGTAGAATCCTTTTCAAAGTGTAAATATCTTATGCTAATGTTCATTAAGAGCTGCCACTTATTTGATCAACGAAGAATTGTGAAACATGGTGCCTGTGCAAAAGTTAGTGAGGTGTATGAATCTGTTCATGGGGTCTAAGAAGAACGTAAATGTAATTCACTCGTAAGGCCCCGCTTAGGTAGCCTGGCTCCGCCCGACTATAATCAGCTCATATTCTTTTTGCTGAGATTACAGTCTGGAAACCCTGTTTGCGTTAGCGTTCACACAGTCACCCTGCTGGCGGCCCAATCAGGGTGGGTTAGTGAGATCACCTTGAAGTCTATAGTGTGTTTTTACATGGTGGTAGAGCTAGATGAGGATGATCAGAACAGTTGTAGCATCGCCGATTGGTTCAGTGCTGTCTAACAGTTTCAACATGTACCAGAGGTCTATGCAAAGTAGGAGGAAACGACTGCGAACACTTCCCAATGGAGCGTGGCTGGCTACTGTTCAGGTGGAGAATTGTTAGAATTAGTCAGCTGTGACTTCCACAGCTAAATACATTCTCGTCAGGGTCAGAGGTCATTGATGCCTGTGCAGCCCAATACACACAAGGCCCAGTGTAGCACAGCAGCAGATCTACTAGAGAGAATGGAAAGATGGAAAGGAGATGGTGACACTTTTGAGTTTTGGATGTGTGGGGGGGGGGGGTAATTTTCACCCTTCATGCAGACCAGATCGACCCAGCCTCCCGTGCACGTCTATGGGGAGATGCCACCATACTATGGCCCAATATTTATCTCTGAAGACGTTAATAGGTATTTTTAGCATATTACATGAATTCCCAAGTGTCTACCATCAACCACAGCGGTAATCTACCACGCATGGTTGTTTTATCTGTCTGTGTGCTGCCTACGTTAATGACACGCCCACTTAAGTGACCAGAACCACTCCGTTTTTGCTTCCATTGAAATGCATCGCTTTTTTATCTTTGTTAGTATTCCAAATATATTTTGTGGTTCACTCTGCACAACATGTGTCTGTTACCAGGGCAACAGAGACATCCCAGGATGTGCAGGCATTGCGCCCCCCTCGTTTCATCCACGAGGATGGTGTCATAAGGCCTTATAAGGAGAGGGAGGGGGTTGGCAGCCAGATGCTTCAGGTAAGACCAAGGCAAAGCCTTTTCTCCGTTGCTGTTTTCCGGTTGAGAAGACGGTGTGTTTTCCCATGGGAGGGGTGGGGTTTTCCCATGCTTTAAATCAATACATGCGGTAAAGAAAGACATGGCTCTCAGCAACTCTTCATCACGTTGTTCAGATTTGCCCCAGAGGTTCCTTGCTGGTATGCGTTTTGATCCTGTGTTTGTGTGTGTGGGCCGGAAGATTCTATCTCCGCCGTCATAACTTGTTTTCATCCACGCCTCACTTGTGCTGTGGGTTATCTTTTTGTTATGTCTAGCTCAGAGTTATTTCAGGGCTGAAGACCTTTTTCAAGGTTATCGATTGAGTTGTCAGTGACTCATCCCTGCATAGAGTGATTCATTCACTGATTGGCTTATTTGGAGTCATTCAGTTCTTAAACTCGGTTTTTATTTAGATGTGACGTGTTTAGAAATTGAACCCTTGGAAAAAAATTTAGATTTTTTTCCCCCACACATTCACTCTTTAAATGTTACCATAACCGCCAGTTGTGAAACATTTGTTAAATGTAAAAATAATAAACACTTTAGCATCAAAGAAACAGTATGGTCACCTCTGTGCTTGACAGAACAACATACTCGTCAAAGTCATACCGAATATTAAAGCAGCTGTTTTTAACAAAAAATAAGTGGGTGTGTTGCTCATTCACTACACGCAACATAGTGTACAAACCGCTCATGATGTTCATTCAGTTCAGCCATCCTGTTCATACTTTGTAGATGCGTAAACGTTATATTTTGTCATTATTGTTTCCTCTTCAGGTATTACGTGAGTTACAAACATTTTAAAACCACTGATTTAGAGTAGTTTAAGCTTTAAATAATTAGCTCATTAGAAGATTAAGATAGATGCACTTTGCAAATTCATGTTTGTAGAAAGTAATAATTGGTGAGTTAACCTGAAGACTTACTTTGTGTGTGGAACAGTCCTATGAACCTCTTTCACTTGTCTAGAGGGGAATGGAACAGTAAATGAGAGGCACTTCGCTCTGACTGGCCTTGTGTTGTCTTTTCCATGTCTGCAGTTGCGATTGGCCTGCGCTGAACGGAGTAGGACTGTCTCAGAGGATGAGGAAAGTGAACATGAGGATAATGGAGAAAGCTAGATGTGAATTGCTAAGTGCCAGTGGTGTTTTAGTGCTCGTCCTTGGCCCGTCTTTAGTGTACGTGCAGTAGGCGTGTCTCTACATCGTCTGTATCATATTGGGCCACTTTCGCAGACGTGGATTAAGCCTAGTCCAAGACTAAAAAGAAAAATTCAATGAAGATCTCCACTGAAAAATGTTCTTAGTCTTGGACTAGGGCTAGGCTTAATCCATGTCTGTGAAACTGGACCATCGTAGAGCGTATAGTCACTCTATTGAGAGATTTAGGGATGTCAATAGTTCTGTATGTTGCTGTTACTGTGATTGTAACATTTCATTTCCATTTGGTGTTTTCTGTGATTTTATATTTGAATGTGACTTCATCTACACATTTAGTTTAATATAAAACACACACAGATCTATTGTATTTGAATTACATTAACATTTTATATTCCCTGTTGGTAGATGTCAACAGAAATACTGAATGATGGGTTATTTAAGCATTGCTTATTATTTACAAACCCCTTTAGTCGCCTATTCGGTAGAATTTTCTTGGGTTCTCCTTGGCTTATTTGACATGGTCCTCCTCATAAATGTTTGTCAACATTTCACTGCCATCAAATCATGTATTTTCTTTAATAAAATGTTAATGTTTCAAAGTTGTGCCCTGCATTGTGTTTGATTCATCCATACATTTTGCTTCTTTTTTTTTTTTTTAAACCCATCACTTCAGCAATGTGCATGCCTGATCACTATTGAAAAATCTGTTCGTACATCTATACTTTGTTTTCCATTGTAACTTTTTGGCCTTATTTCACACTGTTTTATGCAGTACAGTATACTTGTAAGATTAGACGTTAGCTGTTGCCTGCAGTTATTAAGTGAATGCATTACCTTGTCTCTACTTGCAGAAAATAGAAAATGGACGTTTTGCCAAATACAGATACTTTGCTCATGCCATGGTCAACGATTCAGATTTTCTTATGATCACCAAGAGGTGAGAGCATCATTTATACAAACATGAAAACTATCATATATTATATCCTCAGTACCTTAATGATTACTAACAAATTCTAGGATATTCCAATGTTAGATTTGATAGGAGTTCATGTGTTGTGGATTCACACTGTGACATTCATGCAGCATTGTTTTGGCACATTGTGTATGCTACAGTACCCATCAGTTCACAGTTTAGCTTCGGTCAACCTGTCCTGTCAGCAATGGGTGGTTGATGTTGTACACTGTCCCTAATCTGTGATCTCCTCTCCTGAGGGTATTTATTTATGCATTACCTTCTTGTGCTCTGTTTTCCAGGGGCATATTTTTTGTGACAAAAGGAACGTTTGGCCAGCTGACGTGCGAGTGGCAGTATCTGTTCGATGAGTTTACAAAGGACCCAGTGATCATAGAGAGCCGTAGGCTTCGCATCGAGGCCAAGGTAAAAGGGATTTATATGGAATAACAATACTTTTGTGTTTTATGCTCATGAACAGGGGTCAAGCCAGGGCCATACATGTAGGGCGTACTCACACTTGGCCCAGTTACACCGTGCCTGAGCTCACTTGACCCCAAAGTGCGGTTCGTTTGACTAGTGTGATTGCTCCGTGCCGGAGGATGGAACTGAAGTCATCGAGAGTTATTTCATTACAAACAGCAAAGGGAACACTTTGGTCTAAGGCAGAAGTGCAATGCTTATTGGAAATTAGGACAGACGAGAGTATTCAGGAGCAACTGGATACTGGATGCTATCTACTTGCTCGTGGGTATCAAAGAACCACGTGAGCAGTGTCGTCAAAAGCTGAAAAAACTGTGTGCTCAGTATCTGAAGGTACGGGATAAATCTGGTAGCTCGTCGGACATCAAGGATA
Organism: Forbesichthys papilliferus; assembly: GCA_025399855.1. Classification (NCBI taxonomy): domain Eukaryota; kingdom Metazoa; phylum Chordata; class Actinopteri; order Percopsiformes; family Amblyopsidae; genus Forbesichthys; species Forbesichthys papilliferus. The sequence continues at coordinate 36,511 of JAODOY010021587.1, forward strand.
TATTCCAGTGGAACGACTATGTGGACAAAATGATTGGCCTGAAACCAAGTAGCCAACCTAATGTTTTGGAGTGAGCGTGCCCTGGCCCTGAACTGCAGTGTGAGCACAGACCAGCGGGAGAGTGGAGAGGGGGGGCAATCGTGCCCGGGCACGGTTCAAGGCAACTGGGCCAAGTGCGATTACGCCCGTAAAGCCCTGGCTCTAAATCAAGTACCACAATGGCCACAATAGAAAAGGAGTTGTCTTACTATGCAATTGCGCAACGTCACTTCCGGGCGTTCGCCGACCAGACGAATGGCGTGAAGACGTTCAGCTATTTCTACTGTCCTCCACTCATCTTGTTTGTGTTTTTTTTTTTTTTTTTTTTTGCAGGAGAGAGTCAAGTCGGTCTTCCATGCCAAAGAGTTTGGGAAGATCATAAACTTCAAAACCCCTGAGATAGCTAAGGTACATGAAGTTCTTCATCTACTTGTCCACACATGCAGTATAAGAAGAAAGTACAGTACTTTAAGAGGGCAACATTTCTCGATGATTGTCAGGAATGACTCTTGTTTTTGAAACGCCACACTAAACACTTCCGCAGTCCTCTTGTTACTTTTTACACGTCATGTGCACAGCTGTGTTTAAACCATATGCTGGGTCTGCACAGTGCACCTTTGTATTATTAAAGCATTAAGTCGATGTTATATACTGTATGTTTACTTACAACGCAATAGGATCTCTTGCCGCCGTTCTAATGTGCTTTTCCTTGTTCTTCCAGTGGGCTCTGACCAAGTTGGATGAAGCAAGAGAGAGTTTACACAAATACTAACTTCAACAACAACAGCACATTTGTGTCTGTGCCTTTATTTGCAGCATGTGAGGAGGCAAACCAAGTTGATTATTGTCACTTTTACAGCTGAGTATCTCCTTGACATCTACACAGAATGCATTGGTTAATATTTATAGGTGAGGCAAAGCATAATATTTATATTTCTTTTAATTCAAGAATGCTCGTGACTGCACCAGTGAGGAATGTAGAATTTCTATTTTCTTTTAACATTTGACGTTTCCATTGTCGCTGTATACTTTAATGGGTTTTGAGTATTGCGAGATTTAAAGTTGTATTTGACACTAACACCTGTCCATCACAGTGTCTGTCTCATTACATTGTTACCCATTTCAAACCCATGTGGTTCATACTGTGTTTTGCACTGACTATATTGTACTGTATTATCTACAAGGGAACATGTCTTATTAATAAACATAGGTATGGCTTCAAAATAGAAAGTGTACGTATGGTGCAAGATGATGACTAAATGTCCAAAAGCTCAATTTTTTCTTTTCTATATTCTCTTGCAAGACTGTTGGGTGTGTGTGTGATTTAGAGATGCATGGTATTTTTATATTCTACTCATCAATCTGCTGTATATTGATTTAAGAATATTCTTTTGGTGTATATATCAATCTATACACAGTTGTCTGTATAATGGAATTACAGACTGTAATTTAGTGACTTTTATGTTTTTATATAGTTAAGGTATGCAACAGCAGTCATGTAAAGTTCAGTACATTTAAAAAATAAAAACATAAAACACAAATTACATTGTATTTGTAACAAGCTGCCGTTTACTCTGAATAAAACAAATATTTTATTTTTTGTTCATGTCTGTTAATGTAACAAAATCCTAATATCTATTAGGCCTAAACTCTTACATTTAAGCTTATTGAAAGTAGCTATGCAGGATCTTTAAATGCAAGGTATTGATTGTGGTCGCAACCAGGTAGTGTAAGCCACTATACACACAAAATGTATTTATACATGGCATTTAAAAACTCTTTTTAAATCTCGATAAATTGCATTGGAATCCACATACATTATGCCTTGTATATTTGGATTAGAGTACATTTAACATTTAAACAACGTAATTAATTAAATAGTTTATCTATAATACATAAATTATCTAGATTACATTTATGTAATTTACACAATTTGATATATTAAAAACATAAGCAGAGTGAAAGAAATCATAGCAATATGCTGAAATTTGTATTTTTATTATTCAAGTAAATTAGCCTAGTGCTCTGATTGGCCGCTGTACTGGAGTCTGGAGACTGAGTGATTTAATGTTGCAAATCAATGTGGCTTGCAGTACTGTGAGATAATGGTAACATGAAACCAAAAAAGCTATTTATAGACTAGTACATTTTCCTAACAGAATACCCCTTCCAACCTAGCATTTTGACTTGTATCATAAAATATGATTAGGCTATGGCACAAAACAACTATTCAATAATTGTTTTAATAAATGAACACTTTAAAAAATAATATAGCTACATTTAATGTTTTTCTTTATTTTTATATTTTCTATAACTTCAAGGAAGAAACCACATTCAAATAAGGTATCTACCAAAAAAGTGATTTTTAAATAAAAAAAAAACATACTCAGTAACAAATCTCAGTTGAGGATAATATTTACATCTAAATAAAATCCAGAAGCTCTCTTTATAAATAAACAAGGCACTCGGGACAAAAACCTGGAAAGTAGTCTACAATAATAAATAGTAACATTTATACACAATATATTGGAATGCACCAGAACATACAATCCATCTGCTGCTGTATATTGCAGTCTCATAAAATATGTTGACTCTAAAAACTCATTTTTTGCTGTTGCACGGTACGTTAAAGTACAGGTTTATAACAACAGAATAAAGATTGGAAGAAAACTCACTTTTCATTCATTTGTTACTAGTTCTTCTATTCCACCGACAGCATTCGCATATGGTTTATATTAATATCAGTTTACCTTACCATGAAATAGTTTTGGTTTGCATGTAGCATGCTCATATTCTCTTTGGCTAGATTGATTAGAGGCACGGCATGTTGTGCATTTTATATCTTTATAGATATTATTGTACTTCATATCTGAAACAGATTGTCTACATACATTTCTGCACAAATCATTGTTTAGGCGACTATGGGAATACAGGCTGTTATTGCTATTCTATAGTCTCCACTATCTTCTCATCATATCTCTCTACACCAGGTTGAACTCTTTCAGATTGTGTCTAAGAATGGTGTCTTTGACAGCCACAAAAACAAAGCGGATGTTCTCAGTATCTGTGGCACAGGTGAAGTGGGCGTATAGCTGCTTGTCACTGTCGGGGTTTTCATCCTGGTACATCTTCAGAATGAACTCTTGAGCTGATTTAACATCTTTTGGAGGTCCTGTAAGTTAGCAGAGCTATTAGTACACTTTCAGTTGAAATGTATCATGAAAGTCCCACGGTTTAAAGAATTGTCTATTTACACGCAAAAGGCCTTTAATTTCCCTTTTCCACAGAATTAAAAATATGAAGGCAGGGCAAACGGCGGCTGCTTTTGAGCGCTACGTATGTTAGCAAATCACCTAATCAAGGAAAGAGTCACATGATCTGAAGATAGTGATGGATAGTGACGTTTCTAGAACCTAAAGAAACATGCCCATCACAGACATACATAATCAAGATTCCTTATACATTGCTCCATGATTACTCTAAAAGGGAACCTGCAAAACCCTTTACTGTGTAACTCACCTCAACATAAACGCCGATCTTCACAATTTGCTTTTGGCCACTGTATGTAACTCAAAACGTTTTATTTCATTTCTCTACTGAATATCGACTCCTGTCATGGTGTTCGAAGGGCTACTATACAACAGCTCCTTTGTACAGAGAAGTCTTGTGAAAACACTAACAAATACTTCAGCTTCACTAAGAAGTAGTCTTATGTTATTGAGGAGCAATGACATCCAAGATGGGTTGAAATACAGCCGTCAAACAGAATGTTTCCCCTACAACATCGGCATCTGGGATTACAGTAGTGAGGTATTAGATGCTCAAATTCAATATCAATATCAACTACCTTATTTCTATTCAAGATTTGGACATGCGACATACTGGCAAGGCTTATTTACCATTGCAGAATAACCAGTCACACCTGAGCAACACTTTTGCTTTTTGCAACTTTTTGTCAAATTCATAGAATATATTTGGCCCATTATGTGAGCATGCTGAAAATAATCTGGTGTTTCTACACAGTCCCGGTTCTGTAACGGGGAACACCAAGAAAGTGGTGCAGATTGCACCAAATAACACTATCCTAGCCTTTGCAATTTGTTTCTAATGTGCGGGGTGGAGCTTCTGATGGAGCACCCTATGGCATTGAAGGGTGAGTTCCAATATTAACAGGATTTCCCCAGAATCACTGATTCCACCTTTAACTGACTCCATTTCTCACATAACTCTCAAAAACAGACCTGTGAATTCCGGGAAGTAAGTGGCCAAGTCTGAGACTAAAATCTTCTCCTGTAGAATGTCTGTCTTATTGAGGAACAGGATGACAGAGGCCTTTTGGAACCAAGGATAGGTGATGATGGTCTTGAACAATGCCTTGCTTTCCTCCATACGGTTCTGACATGCACATGTAATAGAAACATATAGGCCATTATTACAATTCCAGTGTTTCATGTTGAAAATACTCAATTAAGTTACAATCGTAACTTCTGTATGCAACTAACTTGAACTTTTAACTTCCCCTTTGAAAACGAATACAACGTAGTCAATGAGCTGGGGGGGGCAATTAACGCTAACATTTTTATTTTATGATGCCCGAAAGGACGAGAAGTACTGTTGGAAACCAGCCAGGCCCGTGGGCGATTTGTAATGTATTTGACGTGTAGAACCATTTTCCGACCATAAAATCCATATTTTTATAAAAACGTGAGTTTTGTCAATATTATCACCAACATGTAGGTGTCTCATCACATTTCAGTCCTTTCATTTCATTTACAGCTAAATAAAACACACAATTTAGGGTGCAGTTACACTTTAGATCCTATTTACAGTTGAAATGCTCAGAGCTCAGATGGCAGTTGGCAGTTGAATTGTCACCTCGTTGTCGCTCTCAGCCAAGACCTGGTCGTACTCGCTGAGCGCCACCAAGAAGATGATTGACGTGACGTTCTCAAAGCAGTGGATCCACTTCCTCCTCTCTGACCTCTGACCCCCAACATCCACCATCCTGACACCATCCAATCCCAACAACAGCAAAACGGTAAATGGATTGCATTTATATACAGTAGCGCTTTTCCACCATACCGGCCACACACACACACACACATTCAAACAGCCATGCACGCCGCCACCCAACCATTGGGAGCAGTTCGGTTAGGTGTCTTGCTCAGGGACACCTCGGCACACAGCCAGTAGGCAACAGGATTTGAACCAGCGACTTTCTGATCACCTGAAGCCCATCTGCCCATTGTGCCACTGCCGCCCAAAAATAAAGGTCTTGAAATGTATAATGTTGCTCATGCTTTGTTTATTTTGCTTGTGGTAGATATGGGCATAGTGGCCACAAGGTATATCTTACTGTATATTATCCCACACTAGGCCAAGGGACAAAACTGGACAAAAACTCTCATTCATATGAGAACAAACCTGTAAAGGCCTGATGTTGCTGGCTGTCAGTTACATTTCTTTATATGTATGTAACCATTGCATTACACAAATTATACCGTATATTATACAGTGCTAGAAGCCTCTATCTTCTAAAAATGTATATTGCACACTGTGCTGCTAATTTCACACTATACTATGTTAAAGACTCTAATCTGCTGTTGGTATTATTTGTGTTTTTCACCTGAAGATGACGTTCTCCATGTCAAAGGGGTATTCTATGATGCCTGTAGTTGCCACTCGAACTCTGAGGATATCTTGGATGTCAGGTAAATAAGACGGTTCTGCAATACGGTCCATGAAATCAAGATAGCTGAAAGATATTGAGTGAATAAGTGGAGGAAGAAGAAAACAAAACAATATAGCCTGCAGATCACTATCTGAAGGTGGATTATTTGGCCCAGTCATTCATGTATTGCTTAATAGAAAATATTTTATCAGTTGGTGGGTAATTATTTATTGTAGCGTATGCAGTGCTCACTATTTGGTGGGTAACCATTTACATTAGCATATGCAGTGCTCACTATTTGGTGGGTAACTATTTACGTTAGCATATGCAGTGCTCACTATTTGGCGGGTATTATTTACTGTGTAGGGTATGCAATGCTCACTATTTGGCGGGTATTATTT
>JAODOY010021588.1:0-24668 GCA_025399855.1 Forbesichthys papilliferus
TACTTTACATTGCAGAAAAGTGTCATTTCTTCATTGTTGTCACATGAAAAGATATGCTCACATATTTGCAAATATGTAGGGGTGTACTCACTTTTGTGAGATACTGTACATTAACAGAGCATTTGACTTGCTGGTAGCTAACAAATGTCTGACATTTCTAACCAATGACATCAAATGTATAGTATTTTGTGTATATACAGTACACTTTTGTCTATTTAGACTACTGCCTTTGCTATAATGCTTAATGTTAGGTGGGAATTAATACAGCACATTATCACAATATTTCCCATGGCAATGCTGTATCGATGCACAGACGCCAAGTATCGTAATGTTATTATATAAATTGCACATGAGAATTTAACTTTGTATATACAATATATGACAAGTTCATGTAATGTAATCATATTTTGCAGCAATACAATTTATGTGAGATTAACAAACTGATGTCCCCAAAGGGAAACTGTCAACATAATTTGAAGTTGGGGTGGAAAAAGTAATAAATTGCAATATATCGCAATGTTAAAAAATGCCCAAAATATTGTATTGTGGTATAAGTATTCTGATAATATCGTATTGTGGGGCCTCTGGTGATTCCCACTTCTACATGTTTTAATTAGGCCTAAATATACTGTTTTTAAATATAATATGCTTCTTAAATGTTACCTGTTTTGTGCCGGTGTTGGGGGTATGGGGCATTTAACATCTGTACTCAAAGAAAAAATATTGATTACCCCATGCTGCTTGCATGTTGCTATAATTGCCTCAGTTCAGTCGTCTCTCCATGAATTGCATGCTTTAGCCCTTTGTTTCCTGCATTCTGAATGGGATCACCATTTAAATCAGGTATCTGTCAGGTTTTGTTTTTTTGCTTGACTGCGTAAACATTAACATGGAGTGATCCAATTCCAGAATCAGACATGGTTGACCATACAGGGTCCTGTGTTGCTTCTACTGCAGCTAATCTGTACAGGTATCATGTCCGTCTTTCCTCCAATATGCTTTGACAAGTTCTCCTTTCTGTTCGCAGTAATGCTACAGCCCTTTGACTATGACCCCAATGAGAAAAGTAAACATAAATTCATGGTGCAGACCATCTTTGCTCCACCTAATGTTTCTGACATGGATTTGGTGAGTGACTCATAACTACAGACATTGTACATTTTTAATTTAACAAATAACTGTTGATATTCCTTCTCTCTACTGGAGTTGATGAAGCAATGTTCCCTCTAGAATTACAGCTAGATAGCCCATGCTGGGTGGGTTCACTCCTTGAGCGCTAGGTTGTCCTTCCACCTATTAGGGCAGGGAGTAGACCTGGGCGATAAGGACCAAAAGTCATATAGATATTTATGGACTGAATAGCGATACACAAAATATATTGATATTTTGTATTGCCAAATTACAAATCACAAATACCAGTTATTTATAAGCATTTGATTAATAAATGCAAATACATAAGTTTTCCTGTTTACTCTTTATTCTTTATCAAAACTATTCTAATTCTAGAATTGTAAGGGCTGCACCAAAGATTTGTCAACCCAAACCTGTGTCCACTGACTACACATGAATGACAAGCTGAAGCCCATACAGACTGCAGTGGATGTCCTGCCAAACTCACAAATGAGTCTAAGAAAATATTTATTTCAAGCTAATCAATTTACAGTACACTAATATTTAGTATGGGAAACTGTTTGTGCACATACCAGACATTTTTATAGAGAGCTAATCCTTTATCATAGCCTAGTTGCGTCAGGCAGAAGCGAAGGCTTTTCAGTCTGGTTTGGAACACTACATCCTCCAGGAGGTTTAACAGTCTGCTGTTTATGTTGTAAATGTTGTTTGTAAAGATGTTTCTGCACTTGTTGAAACAAATTGCTGTGCTCTCTGTCTGTTTAAGTTAAACAGCGAAATGGGTATTTTCAGTTGTGTACATATTTTTATTTTACAAAGATTTACATTTGGTAAAGCCGTTTTTCAGCAGGAATGGAAAACCTTCAGACTGTTAAGTATACATTTATTTTAGTATTAGTTGTAAAAGTATTTCATTTTTATCAACTGTTGGTAAACAGAACCATTTTAAATGTATTTCAACAGATTAAAAGGCATTTGTGACCTCTTACATGTATGTGGCTTAAAACTGCATATCACTAAAAAAAGAAAACCGTATATAGATATCACCATTGAGCCAGAAGAAATTACTTTTTGTCCTCATCTCCTAGCCCTAACCCGGGTCAATACTTTCTAGAACCAGCTGCAAGTCTTATAAGATATGTCTCTACCAGCTTAGCACATCTAATAACTGACATTTTTGCCCATTCTTCTTTGCAAAATAGCTCAAGATCAGTCAGATTAGATGGAAAGCATCTGTGAACAGCAATTTTCAGGTCTTGCCAGATATTCTCAATTGGTTTTAGGTCTGTGCTTTGACTGGGCCATTCTAGCACATGGATATGCTTTGCTCTAAACCATTCCATTGTAGCTCAGGCTGTATGTTGAGGGTCGTTGTCCATCTGGATGGTGAACCTTCTCCCCAGCCTCAAGTCTGTTGCAGACTATAACAGGTTTTCTTCTAAGATTGCCCTGTATTTGGCTCCATCCATTTTCCCATTAACTCTCACCAGCTTCCCTGTCCCTGCTGAAGAAAAGCATTCCCACAGCATGATGCTGCTGCCACCATGTTTCATGGTGGGGATGGTGTGTTCAGGGTGATGTGCGTTTTGCGTTTAGGATAAAAACCTTAATTTTGGTCTCATCTGACCAGAGCACCTTCCTCCATATCATATGTATGCTGTGTCCCCCACATGGCTTGTGGAAAACTGCAAGCGGGACTTCTTATGGCTTTCTTTCAACAATGGCTTTCTTCTTGCCACTTTTCCATTAAGGCCCGATTTGTGGAGTGCACGACTAATGGTTAATAATGGATTCTCCCACCTTTAGCTGTGGATCTCTGCAGCTCCTACAGAGTTACCATGGGCCTCTTGGCTGCTTCTCTGATCAATGCTCTCCTTGCCTGCCCTGTCAGTTTGTCAGGGCTGTTCAATTCCAGTCCTGGAGGCCTGCTGTCCTGCATTCTAAAGACTGGGTTGTTGTCATGCTTCTAACCACCCAGTCATATGAATCAGGTGTGTTGGAGCAGGGAGACATCTAATACATGCAGGACAGCATCCCTCCTGGACTGGAATTGAATAGCCCTGGTTTAGGTGGATGGCCATGCCTTGGCACCTGTCTGGTGTGTTCCTTGAGCTTCATGATGCTGTTTGTTCACTACTGTTAAGGCCACAGGTTTATTAACATCTGAGATTAGATCTACCTACCTCTAACTAGGTGATTTCTGAAGGCAATTGGTTACCTAGACTTTATTTAGGGGTATCAGAGTAAAGGTGGCTGAATACTTTTCCACACCACACTTTTAAGTTATTTGTAAACGATTGAAATCGATGTATCATATTCCTTCCACTTCCAATTCTGCTTTGTGTTGGTCTATCACATAAATCCCAATAAAATACGTTTACGGTTGTAACGTAGCAGGGAGAGATCTAAAATATGCAGGTTGCGGCCCTCTAGGACTGGAGTTGAATAGTCCTGGTCTAGGATAATTTTTTTTGCAGAGACATTCAGTGCCTGCTTTATTGTGATTCATCAACCGGTATTTTTAATACTAGTAATGGTAAGGTTGTGGGGGCAGATTGTGATTTTTATTAAAACATTCTTTTTTGTGTGTGTGACACCTATTTGACAAATTTAGGTTGTTCACAAATGCCTAGTTTAAGCGTTTTTAGAGTTAATTGCTTGAGTGAGCAGATGTCTCATTCTTTTATTTAAAACTTTTCTGTGAATTTGATGTAGAAGGGCTATTTTAGGCACTGTGGTTTTTAAGTTAAATGGTTGTGTCCACTGAGGCGTTAAATTGGTTCTGCTTTTGAGGAGCAGGTCAGGTGCTATGTGAAATGCTGATTTTGTTATACATTGCAGCTGCATTCTAATGTCTTCCACCAGATGGCGGCAAAGGCTCACTCAAACTTGCACCAACCCTGTAGCTCTGTTTCTCATCTGGATAACTGAACTGTCTGAATATATTTTCTAAGATGCTAGAGGCTTTTACTATTATCATGTGAAATGTCAAATATCACTATTCATTTGTGTTGTTAGTCTTCTGTGTTTGGAGAAGGACCAATCTTCTCTTTGTTTTAAAAGTAGATTAAATAAATGTGTTTTTGTCCCAAAATTTGCCATCATACTGAATTCCTGAGTGTCATTGCCATTTATAATTATGACTTTGCAAAATATTTTTTTTAATGTAATGCTTGCCCAAAAGACTGAATTGTCATACACACTGAAAGTCTGTGTGTGCACATGTGTAATAGATGCCAGCTGCTAGTAGTTAAGCTGGATGAATAACATGTCCGTATCTCATCCCCACCAGTGGAAAGATGCAAAACCTGATGATCTCATGGATTCCAAGCTGAGATGTGTCTTTGAGCTTCCTTCTGAAAATGATAAAATGGTAAGGGGCGATCATTCAGCCACTCATGTTGCTGAATGTCAATTAAGGACTTTTGTAAAACACTGTAATTTGACATTGCTTTGAACTTATATGTTGTATGTGTAAGATATTTATTGTCAAATGTTATTTAATGATGATCTACAACTAACTATTTGAATGTGGGGCCTAAAATGGTGAGTGACTTGGTAAGCTTTAGCCCTATGAAGCTAACATTGCTCACCACGAGTTAGCTGGAGCTAGAACATGCAGGTAAACTGATGCAAGCCTCATGGGTTTAACATGCAGTGGTGTAGACCTCTGCACCATCCGCTGACCTCTGGAATGTAAAATGTAGCGGAAATGCCACTACTCGCTGCCTGCATCAGACGGCACGTATAGCTGCTTACCACTGGGCTGTGGTAACAAGCCCCATTAGCCCTCTCAGTACGGCAGGATAGTTAGACACGTGACTGCAGGTGTTGCTACTGTGTACTAGCATACTCTCCATGGCATCATGTTGTCTGTCGTACAAACGAAGCCCACATCAAAGGCCCCTGCTGGGAGAGTCATTTCCTCCCTGGTCTGTGTGATGTGGAGCTCTGAGCCCGCGGGCCCTGGACAAGGCTGCCTTTCTCTGGCACAGGCCTCTGTCTGGTGGCCGACCTGCCTACTTAGCCCAAGGGCACGCTGGGTTTCACTTCAGTGGTTTCTCTCCCACTCTGGCGGCCAGAATGACGTTGAGGCGACCAAAGCGGCTCCGGCGATGAACTCCGCCAAGGGCGACGGGCCTTCGGCGGCCATGGCCAAGCCCATCAGCGCCTCCCTAGATGACACGGAGATGAAGAAAGTGCTGGAGGAGTGCAAGAGGCTCCAGGCACAGATGGGCAAGCTGGCCGAGGAGAACCAGCAACTCAAGGTCAGATGTTTTCACGCTAACAAGTCGCTTGTATTGGGAGACAGTGGAATGTGTCCTCTGGAAGTGAATGGCAGCTGAATGGAAGAGGTAACAGGTCCAGCACCGTCTATATGTGCTGGACGGCAGCGTGCTGAGGTGAAGAAGCTAGAGTCCAGGGTTTAACTGCTTTCCAGTACTATTTGATTGGTGAACAACTGTCCTGTTTTCTTTCCAGGACGATGGTGTCAGAATGAGGAAGGTGCATGCCCGCTCAGATCACATGACCTCAAACTCCAACTCTATGCTGGGCCGCGAAAGCGGCAGCACCTCCTTGCCCTCCCTCCTCGTCGTCATAGCAGCCATCTTCATGGGGTTCTTCCTAGGGAAGTTCATCTTGTAGACTGGGCCAAGCATGCCAGCCGTACCAGCCCCCCCTCCCCCCACCCTGGCTCCGGATATCTACAGGCGTGGAATAACCAAGAAGTCTTTCTGTTGACTTTGCCATATCATTGGTAGTGCAGCCTACAGTGAAACACGTGTGCATCAGTTGAGGGTGTCTCTTTGTTCCAATCTCTCTCTCAACACTGTTAGTACACACAGAAGGAAAAGGTGGATGGCTGGATGGATGTACAGGTAATGGAAGTTGTACGCTGTCAGTCAGTCTGGAGGACAGCAGACATGCACCTTGAGCAGCCATGGGCAAGAACCAGTTCAATAAAACATGTTTTCTCTCTCTCTTGTTTTTAATAGGAATTGAATGAAATGTTAGGTGTCTTGTAAATGTTATTTTAAAAACTTATTTTAAGAAAACAAAGAACTTCTGTCAAAAGACTGATACTTGTTGCTGGATTGCCTCTCAAGTCAACTTCATTTGTTAATTTTGTAATTTTTACATTTTCCTCTAAGAGTTCAGCTGGGGATATACTGTATGTGCCTCTTTCTTGTACATTTCTGTCCTCTCCCTGAAAACACCAATGCAGACTTTATATTGTTATTAATATTATTTGTCATTTTATCAATACAAATCATATATTCCTTCAGAGGCAAATGTTGACTGAAAACAGTCTCCATTCTTACAATACTGTCCTGTGGTATATTAAGCATTGAAGAAATAAAAAGGAAAGATGTGCAGGATTAATTTTCCAATCTCTTCAAACAAACCATTTTCATATTTTGATCCTGTGTGGGCTCAGTTAATTTTATTGTACACATGGTTTTCCTGTTTGAAAGGTCATTTGACAAAATCTTGGAATATGCTCAATAGATCTTGGAAAATATATTTATTTACACCTTTTACTGCTCAATAACAGTAGTACATGATCTAGTAGAACGTCAGACTTTGTTTTAATACATTTGCAGTTCATGAGGATTTTTCTGGAAGCCTATTACAAGGTCGTAAGTAGGCAGGTACATTTGGCAAGATTTCAGTTCTACCATAAATGCAGTTGTACAGTTGAGTATAACAACACCAAAGTATACTGGGGTGCACAGTTTTCTACACGTTCTAACATCTTGTTTAGTGTGTTTGATTTCTGGGATCTAATTTTCTACAGTAGCAAGTCATTCAAATGTAATTAGGATTGGCCAACTTAAACATTGCTGACGCACTAGCAACGACATACACAACAGATGGCTATCTGGAGAGGGAGGGAAAGATGCATACCCTTAGTTTAGTACGATTCCCGCTCAGTGGAAAAGCTAACGAGGTTAAATAATATTTATTTGCTTACTGAGCAGTGGATAACGGGTCTGTAGAGTAGCATTACATATTCAGACACAAGCCGTAATAAGTTATTACTCATATATGGCAAATCTGTTTTTCAGAAGCCTGTGTACTATGCACTGTAATTCCCTTTCAACCTAAATTAAGGTGACCCTCAAGCATATCTCATAAGATATGGAGTCGATTATCAAACCCTATTGTAGGCTATGTTTCACCGTATCTCATTATTTGCAGTCCCAAGAAGTAACTTGATATTTTATGTAAACAAGCTGTACTTTGTATATGTGTGGAAACGGGCATGAGACTATGTATCCACTCTTACTAAAGTGCAGTTTCTGTGGTGCAGCAGAGAGTTCAGAGCTCAAACACCGGGGGGAGATTGGTATCCACCAAGGGTACATGTAGCCCTTCTCTTTGCAGGCCTAAAGTCCTGCTGTAGCCTTTCCTCTCATCCAGTCTGTACAAGAAGCCTGTTCAGCATTGCCCCCAGAAAAGGGCCGACGTCAGGAGCACCATCAGGATGTAGGGGGCGCTGTGCCACCTCGTGCAGGCGTTACTGAGCGGCATGTGTCTGTCAAAGGGTCCCCCTGCGCTGTGGTCGTACCGCTGGTTGCTCGTGGAGCACTGCACCAGGGGCATCTGGTAGGACGTGGCCCGCATCTCAGGCCGGTCCGGGCTGGAGCCGTCGCTGGGCCGCTGGCCATTGTACAGCAGGTAGCGACCCTGGGCGTCCTGCTCCATGCGGAAGAGCTCGTACTCAGTGTGGGGCAGACGGATGCCCAGCGCGGCGCAGCCGTCAGTCAGCGTGACATCCTGCTCCACGCCGACCTGCCAGGAGCCCTGAGCACCACACTCGTTACCGCTGAAGACGTTGAGGAGGGAGGTGGTGGCCAGGTCCATGGGCTTCACTCTCATGTGGTTCACTGTCAGAGAGAAGATGGCACCATGTCAGACGCAGATCTTATCAGAGGAGCAGAACCTGACTTAAGGTTCACACCAGGTGCTATTTCCACCCAGCCATTAAATCAGATGAAATCATACCTTAAAGTGAATCTTTGACTTTCTACCACTAGTAGGCACCCTTGGCATCAAAACAGATGCTTCAACAGAAGAGGCTATGACAACAACGAACACAGGAGCTGCCATGACAACACACACAGGGAGTGTGGTGTCATTCTCTGCTATATACATAGAAGTAGTTGTTTGATGCTATATTAATGTTATTGTATAGAGCACCTTTAAACCATGGCTGGAATCAGCTGCTCCTAAAGCAAATGCATGGTTAACCTAATACAACTGCAGTAGAAAATGTGTGACGGGTGAGACCTGTCTGCATGACAGGTCACCATGGTCACATGCCATCCAATCACAGTCCCTCTCGTGCGCTTTCATTTTAGAAGGTTTTGGTAATGTGTCGACTGGTTTAGCGTGTGGAAATATGGATACATTTATGAATAAACCTGCAATAAAGAAATTAATTGTCCCGCGGCACGCAATGAAAAAAGTAGACTTGGTGAGTCATGGCCATTCATTTATTTTGCAGCGGAAAAGTGCTTAAGAACTAGAACAGTCCCTTCACATGGATGAGGTCTTTTCTAGGGCCGCACGTGCGTTACAAAAGAAGTCTAAACCCAGTTACCTTTGAAGATGAACTCTGTCCCGCCCATGACGCGGGTGGAGTGAAGCCCCCGGGTGTAACGTCCGCGGGCGTAGATGGTGAACGTCGGGTGCTTACAGATGGGGTCTGAGTAGTGGTAGTAGTGGCCCTCCCAGGTGTGGTTGTTGTCATGGAAGATGAAGTGGCGCGTGAGGAAGAGCACCTCGGGCCGGACCTCACAGCGCTGGCTCACCCACTGGCCGTATAGGCCCACCGTCAGCTCTGCACGCGGAGCCAACATGGGAGGATGGAGCTCATCCGAGCGGGAAATGATGGGACAGGCCACACAGCTGTGGTCGTGCTTCTAGAAACCACAGGAAGATGAATCACTTCAACACCCAACATGACACATCTGAATAAAAGTGATTAGCCTACCTTAGATATGGTGCTCATACAGTAACAACTGTTACACTAGCATAGTACATTAGCAGAATTAGCATTAACAGGAATAATAATGGCCAAATCTTGTTTTTTGAAGTAAACTAAATATATGTAGGTTACTGATGAATAAAAACCTTAGCCACACATGACTCCCGAAAATATACAGTACATTTGGCAAATCACATCTGAAGTATGTATGTATGTATGTATGTATGTATGTATGTATGTATATATATATATATATATATATATGTATGTATGTATGTATGTATGTATGTATGTATGTGTATATATACATACACATACATTTATACACACACACACACACACACACACACTCATACATATACATACACATACACACATATATACATATATATACTCTATATATATAATTCGTTTTACATGAGTTCATTGTATTATAAAATACACATGAACACGTCGACCTCTGCTCAACGTATAAAGGAAGTGGGGTGGGGGGTGTGGACAATTTCCTGGTCTAAATGTCTAAAGTGGAACCCAGACACAGTTCTGGAATGTTCTCAGGGTTATCACATAATTTAAAGGAAAAAGACAGATGTCTGACCTTCAAGTCAGTCAGGACAGCAGCAAACACAGAAGAACCGGGTAAATAACATTCAAGACCTTCACAAACAGCTCAGCACAAAGATTCACTTTATTCACTTATATATTAATGAAACAAATAATCTACTTTGCATAACTGGGCCAGTACCGGTAATCATACGTCTGGTTTAGGGAAGCCCACAGTGACAGGGTATAGTATTCACTCACAGACAAGACAGCTGTTGGTTCAGACTCCAGGCCTTACGGACACGGAGCAGGATGTATTTATTCTGCCGAACGAATCTACTTGGAGGACAAAACTCTAGGGAGGAGTTGAATTATTTCTTATTTGATGGTGGTCAGCATTTATACTGTTTTTTCCCCTGCCCCCCCCCCCCCCCCCACCTGTATATGTACCCAGACATTCATTATGGTTGTATGAGATTTAAGAGCCTTAGCAGGGGAATTATCCTACAAGAAAAAAAAGTGAAGACAGGCCTATCTCTGCATTCTTAAGGTAAAATGCTTCCAATGATAATGAAAACAAAAGATAGCTCTCTTGTGACTCCTTCACTGTATAGGAAGACTATGGTGTGTGTCCATCTGTCCATATAGTTACTCATACTGTGTCCTGTGTGTATAAGTGCATGCCCTACAGGTCTGGATGTACAGTAGATGTCATGGGTGTGAGAAGAACTTTCAAGAAAGTTCATAAAACACAGACATGCTGACTGCCCTAATAAATGGCTCATTCCTGAATGTTAAGAAATTACAACACTTTTTTTGCACATTAATTATATTAATACAGATTTTTTTTTTTATGTGCTGTCCTTAATTCATTTAATTGACAGGTACAGTATTTCGTTTTAAAGCCATAGTGTGTGATTTTCAATAATGTGAGGAGACAAGACAGTGTGAGTGACAATAACACATACACAACTGCATGTGCGTGATGTCATAGTGTTTAGAGGCAAATTGTAATTCTGCTCAGGCATTTCACACTACATTTGAAAAAATACCCTGTAGTCTGGTTACAAAGTACAGGTCTATTAAGTAATGATCACGAAGCACTGGTTCTTAGAATCGAGTCGACGACAGAAAATGTAGAAAGCAGAAGTGTGTAAAACTAAGTCTGCTGCTTTGGTCTTGCATCAGTGCAGAGATCCACCCAATAGCCACAAATGTGAACATGCTGGCAACATGAAAGCCCTGGCTGGCCACCAGCCCTGGGCAAAGCACTTAAGATTAATGGATTCAATAGTCACCATGGCAATAAAAATCCCGAAAAAGAAACCATTATAACCTCCAGAGATGGTCAGGCTGATTGCATTCTGTGTATGACTTAGGTATGTTAATAAAGTTCATCCACTGAGATATACGGTATATTTACGTGTGTGTGTGTGTGTGTGAGTGTGACCATGGCCAACAGGTACTGCTGTGCAGTAAGTTAAGGTCTCCACCTCAAGAGATGCTCTTGCACAAGAGATGACAGATGCAACACTAAATGCAACACATGCTAAAATGCATGGGTTTAGCATCCTTGACGCGCACACGCGCGCGCGCCTACACACACGCATGCGCACACAGACGAATATACATGCACACACACACACATGCGGGCACATCTAAATCCTTACTTGATTCTGGGAAATGCGGGAGAAATACAGAGCATGTAAACATTGATATGGGCCCCAGGCATACATGAAATCAGACCTGGAATGCACCCACTAGAATAATTCATAGGGCCACATGTTGATCACTCCCAGATAAGTAGGGTTTCCTATTGTGGCTCTGTGGGCTAGAGTATTGGTCATTGCAGCACCACAGGGGAAGCTTGTGTGATGGGGGCTCCCCATCTTTCCCTGTGTTTACTTTATGATCAGCAATAGCAGAAGCCATAATCCCCCCTCACATGGATGCTGTTTATGTAGACAGGGCTTGAACAGGACTGTGGTGTAATCTCTGTAGAGGGTGACGGTTAAACCATCTCTCATCTCTCCATGTGAACACAGGAGTTACAAAGAAACTCTTGCTGCAAGATGTGGAAGATGAAATCTGTGTGTACACAGTTGGTGGATGTGTTGAGTTTACAGAACCAGTTGTGTCATCAGCAATGAAGGTCATCGCATTCTTTATTATATCTGTCTCCAAAATGTATGTTTGTTTTGTTGACGTCTAGAGCACCGCGATGGGTTTACCACACCAGAACAATTCATATTACAAGATAGCACTTCTTCTTAATACTATAGTTTATCTTGTTGATATTTTAACTCCTCAAAACAAAAACACCAATTCGCTTGTGTTCCAATCCTTGTCAACAATCCCAATCCTTGTTACAAGTAGATACAATTCGAAACAGTAAAATAAAACTTAGACCTAGCTACTTCTACCAAAACCTCTAGCCAGTCTAACCAGATCCACTGCATCTTTTAAGATGACAGCAACTCCATTAGATAGCTCTCTATTTCTCCAATGTGACATCTTCAATGGACACAGGCGTAGATGTAGCATGCTACATTGAGCCTGTTTTAAGGTTTTCAACTGGCTGCGGTCAGCACTGCTCTCAAGGCACTTGTCTATGACTTTTTCTTCTCTCATATTACCGCATCTACAGTACAGCATTACAGAACTACATTCCCTGTTATATCTACTATTATGTGGTCCTACAGTATATGGTCCAGAGCCATGTAAAGAGAGAGTCGCGTGATCTCTGTCTACTCCAATGGATATATACACATATACATACACATATATACACATACTGTATTTGGTATGTTACAGTATCTATAGTACTACAGTATGTGGTGTTACAGTACCTATGGTCCCACAGTATGTGGTGTTACAGTACATGTGTTTCTACATTATGTGGTCCTACAGTATGTGGTGTTACAGTACCTATGGTCCTACAGTACCTGTGTGTACAGTATGTGTTCCTAAAGTACCTGGTACTGGGCCCTGGCCCTGCTCACTGACCTTGGCATTCTGCAGCGCGGCCTGGTAGCTGGAGGGCCGGTAGTACATCCTCTGGGCGTGCTCGGTGTGTACGTCCCCCAGGAACAGCTCCTCCACCAGGTGGTCCAGATCATGGTGCAGGTACTGCTTCTCCACGCGCAGCAGCTGCAGCTCGTGCATGGCAAAGTTGAGCTCCCGCGAGCAGTCGCAGCCGCCTTCCTCGCTCCACAGCTGGTAGCTCACGCCGGGCTCCAGCGGCCCCCGGCAACTGTGGTTGAGCCTGCGGCTGAGCTCCTGGGCCGCGGCGGCCGTGTGACACACCACGTGCGTGCGCTGCAGCTGGTAGTCGGCCTCGGTGCCGCCGCGGATGATCCAGGAGGCCTGGCGCAGGCGCAGGCGTCCCCGCACCACCAGGGTGTAGGCGGGGCCGGTGCAGTGGTTGTCGCCATAGTAGAACTGGTGCGCCTGGAAGGTGTTGTTGTCGTAGAAACGGTAAGAACGCGTCAGGAACTCTGGGCCCGATCGAACCTCACAGCTTCCCCCCCGAGGGGTGAGAGAGAGAGAGAGAGAGAGAGAGAGAGAGAGAGAGAGAGAGAGAGAGAGAGAGAGAGAGAGAGAGAGAGAGAGCACAAACATATTTTTGTTCGAAATCATCTCATGACAGACATCTTGTGGCCCTTCAGGGCTCCTGTGAGTTGAACTGCATCCCTTGACACTACAGCTACTGTGCAAAGAAACGTTGATGTGATTTGGTGTTCATCTTCACAAGACTATCTTTTTCATTAAAGATTTTAAAGCAACTAGAGGAGCGGATGTCTCTGACTGAATGTATTGATGGCTTTTAATTGTGCTTAGGTATCGTGGTCCTCTCTTTAGTATGTTGAGTGTTACTTCCTTCTGAAGTTCTTGACGGTTCCCTCTCAAAAAGAAGTTTTCAACCTCAATGGTTTTCTCCTGGTTAAATAAAGGCTTAACAATCATTACAACATATACTAACTCGCAGTAATTAATTGGTTTAACAGGTTATCAATCAACTAAAACAAGTATGTAATCAAGCAATACTTTCCCCTTATGTAGGGGTTAATGCATCTTATTGTATTATTCTTATATTTACATTATGACCCAATCGTGTCTACCTGGTTGACACCCAGTGGCCCTCTATGTTAGGAGGCATCTGCACAGTGATGCGGGCTCCATTGTGGAGGTGCTTGAGCATGTGTTGGCACTGGGAGTCCTTGGCAGACCAGCCAAACGTCTTCTCCAGGGAGAGGTGGCTGGACCTGCCTTGGTGCAGGGAGGAGCTCTCACCCCAGCCTGCAGTGGGAACCGCAGCAGAGATCCAGCTCAGGTGACTACCATCCACAAGGCATGTTTGTGGCAGGGACAAATGCTACTGTACACATTACAGTCTTGAAGAAATGTAGCACTTTCCGACATATGACTGTTACTGCTGACATGTAATAATACACTAACATGAGAGTTATATCCTGAAGTAAATGATTAAGAAAAATGTATTTACTGTAAAAAAATGTCAAAAGGTGGGGAAATAATATTACTGTAAGAGTGAACCTAGAATCTTGAATCAAATTCCCCGGATGTTTGCTTGAACTGTGTGCCATTAATACCAGTTATGAGTGCAAGGCAAGACTATGTACACAGCAACTAAATGAAAATGCTCATTGTATTCACATCAAGCAGAGAATACAGTTTGATTATTACGTGATGCTTGGAACCTAATTGTCTTTCTGTCAGGCCTCTTTGGACCAGTTAGAGGTTTAATATAGTCAGTTTAAATCATGTGACCAGTGACCTGTGTCACCTCATATTCTATATAGTGTACTGTTTATTCTATTATTGATAATCATATGCATTGGTCTATATGTAGCCAAGCACAGCAACACACACACAAACATGACATGATGAGATGGGGTAACCAGTACAGCCATGTATTTAAATACAAACTACACAAACAAAATAATGGGAGCACATTATGCAGTGTCTTTCTTGCCAGGAGTGCCATCCGCACCATATGAAACAACAGCTTCAACAATAGCTTAAGCCTTAAGGGATACAGTATCGGAAATTAAAGTATTTTCAAAGCCAGTGTTGAAGAACACCAGCATCCCAAGGACGGCTTTGAAAGCTCACATTCCTGCAGGCAGTATTCCACATAATACTCCAATATCATCAAACTACCTTGAAATATGAAGACTGTGCCTTACATTCCTTCTATCCGACCTAACCTGCCTGGCGAGGTCATTCAGCGGCCTGGACCGTTGGTGTGGCTGCCTGTCTATCTGAGCATTTTATTAGAGACCACAACAACAACACGAGCGAGGAACAAAAACATTGGATTAAATGAACCCAACGGCCCCAGAAAGAACAAAGCTATTTCCAGCTGTTTTTGCGCTCGGTGATACACCACGTGTGTGTAAAACACCATATCACACAGAGCAGCAGTTAAAGCTCTACACAGCAATCGCACATGAGCTCCCAGCTCAGCTGGTGTCATTATTATTATTATTATTATTATGATGAAGGCTGCACTGTTGGCTGCAATACGCTAATAGCAAACAACGGGCTTTGCATTTTGCTCTACATGCCATTACTGTGTGGGGAGCATGTTGCAGTCTGCTTCTGTGTCTGCTGCATGTGTTGCGTGTGTGTTCGCAAATGCATGCCCGGCCTTTGTTGCACCTGCAGCCAAGCCAGGACACGGGGGAAAGAAGCTGCCAACACCTTGTTTTCACAATGGAGTTAGCAGAGACCGCCAGCGTGTTTGTGTGTTAGCTTAAAGAAGACCTGCGGAGATACAGTTATGCAAACACACGTTTGACCCTGCAGAGGGGTCATCTGAGGTTAAATAGCAGCACCACAAGAGTCAACAGAATCCACGTGATCTAATGAATCTGATGGAAGGTGCCCTGTTTTAATATCGTATGGGTTATTATACAGTATCTTGATCACACGCTGCTAAACACTGGCTTTACTATGGAGTTAGCAACCATCCCCCCCCCCCCCACCCCCCAAAAACACACACACACACACACACACACACACAATCAATGTGGATTTATTTTGGATTTTGGTCAAGATTTACGCTGACTGCAGCAATTAGAAATGCAACTTTGAGGAAAGGCAGATATTGCCTGTAATACTGCCAAAACCTTAAAGAAACCTCCCGAGCATTAGCCGCGCTTAATTACAAGAGACGTGTTAGCTGCTATAAAACAGAACCCTGACATGTGTTTAATGGTGAGAATGCTAAAACCAAATGTATGTACATATGTGCTTTTATGAGTGATAGTAACAAATTATATTGGTCTTTAACAAGGGAGTATATACAGTAAGTCCTGGGTTTAAATATTGTTCATTTAAAATCAGAAATAGTATACAATTTAGAGTTGTTCACTAGTATATGTTGATTTTCTTTACCTTCTAAATTTATACAGTTACTATATTTATTCAGAGTTCACGATTACAAGATAAGAATTAGGTAAAGCCTAGCCTGGCTTATAATTTATCTGCTTTTATTGTTACTTGAACATCTCAAGCATATAATTGCTGTCCGATATGCTACATTTGATAACATCTTAAATGATGTCTGACATGTATAAAAGGTTGTGACTATTTAGAAAAGGGGCTCATTCATTGCTGATGCATTCTGATCTTGACTCATGCAAAACTGATTCACCCAAAACAATGTGAATCCAATCACAAACTTAAACCAGGCACAAATTAGCTGTTGTGGTCAAATAAAAAAGCACTTTTCAAAGTTACCAGACTTATAAACCAAAGCCGGACATGAAGCAAACATGGCTACAGAGGATTATAACTGAAAAGCACTTAAGTAGATGAAAACCAAGCTATACAAAAGAGGTTGTAAAACTAAATGTGTTTTCAGAAGAAGCGTGTGTGTATGTGGCTGAGACTCTGGGACTATGTTAAACTCTTCCCTCATTAGGCCAACAGTGGACACAAAATCCTCTGTCCCTCAACATTTTTCCCAAACTGTTGCTCTCTATCTAAATCAAAGAGACCACCAAACTCCCAAAGCGCTAAACCACAGAGAACAGTTTGGCCAGATCCCACCAGTGAGGTAACAATTCTTGGAGCCATGACAAAGAGAAGGACTTCAGATCCTTTTTGGGAACAGCAAATTCGTTGCAAATATGTCTCCAGACAGAGGAGTTTAACACAGATTGATTTTCGTAAATAAAGTAATAAGCATGTGGATTTCAAGTGTGTGAATGGACCCTCCAAGGGCACTCAATGTGATTTAAGGGGGAAGGGGAACATTTTTAAAATTATATTTCTATGCATATGTCTTATGTATACAAAGTCACTAGGTGTATTTGTTTGTCCAAATACATAAAACTGCTGTATGCCAAGATGCAGAAACACAACATACACAGTAGTAATAGTAGTAGTAGTTTAACTATTAAATAAATAGCAACACATGAAATTGACTGCTCTGTAAATTGAGCAACTAATTTAACCAGTTTCTTGCATTTTGAATGTGTATTGCTAGGCTTTATAAAAGTTACTAACATGGCTCCGGACAGTACATTTGTATAAAGTAAGGGCAAGAAAAACTTTTTTGCGTTTCAATGTGCTCTTTATTTCTGCTGAGGGTTTCTCACTGTTCATTTACAGCACGCACTAATATATGCTGACAGTGCATTTTTATTGCGCCAAGAAAGAGTACAATAACTCACCACATAATTGAACGTTAGATTTACTTGAACACATTTAAGTGTAAGTGGATTCCAAAATGTATCTTTCTTTTTTTTTATCTCAACTTATTATTTGAAGTCTAGGCCAAAAGCTGCCTTCCAGTGTCACTGGCAGCATATCCCCACTCCTCAGACAGACAGGGGGTTCATCCGGATTGGATGTTTAAGTGGCTCCTAACTCTTCCAGAGCTTTTATCTGCCATGGGTGCCTTTGGCTACAGTACATTTCTATTGCCTTTAGCCTCAGAAATGTACATCATGGGTGCAACAGACATGCACAGTCATAAGGCTACTATTCTGTCCTACGGTTCAGCCCAGTGTATATAAATGGCATGACATCCCATAGCCTACATTACACACAAACACCTTCTTCTTTTTTTTAACCAAGAAGAAAATGTACTCACTGAGATTAAAAATCTCTTTTACAGGAGTGTCCTCGTCAAGATGGGCGTCAAACAACAACGATAATCACAACACATACTGAAATCAAAATTCAACATCTTTACCATCCATCATACAAAAAATATTTGCAAGTTAATAAGTTACAATATTTCCTTTTAAATTATTCTTAAAATAACAATGTGTAATTGGCTAATATATTTATACTTTTTAGCAGACCATGATCATTGTCCTTGGTCTCATCAGCAGCCAATGGATGGACACGTGGAATATTAAATGTGTTATTTTTAACGAAGGATGCATTATCATAAGTATACATCAAAAGAAAAATGCATTAAATACCAGATCAGACTTTGAACAAAGTAACCTGGCTGCTTACCGAGAAAATAAATAAGAAGTAATGTTAATGAGGACTCCATCACGCACACTTGGGACCAACTTCACTGGTCACACTTCGGAGTTCAGAATTCTTTACGCAGTGTCCTTGTTGATTCCGAAGTAAATCCTCACATTATCCGTTTATCCATAGTGTGGACAGAAGGCGTGTGTGATATCCAAACATTCTAGGAATTATACGCCAGTTTGGGGTAAATATACCTGACGGCAAAGCGACTAATCACATCTGATAAGTTTAAGTGCGTCTGGCATTCTAGAAGAAAAGCAACATGCTTTTCAAACCCTGATCTCCCAGGAGACGAAACAGCGCTGGTAGGGATGTCACACAATATATATTGTGAAGCACAGTTTCAGAGAGGTAAACTTAAGTTACTTGAATCGCTAAATATGGAAATTAGACCTGTCGTCTGAGCGCCCGTGTTCTGCGCTTGGAGAATTGCAAGGGAACTAAAAACGCCCCCATCTCTGTTGACTGTAAGGGCGTGGCATTGGGTCGCAGAGCTTTAAGTGCAGTAACGTTTTATTATACTGAAGCCTAGTTCATTCATATATTCTACGACTCAACCAAGATCTTCTAACATTTTGATCTAGCCAGGTAACATTATAGTCCACTTTTATATTCACAGTAGGCATACGAACGTTTTGTTTCTTGTATGGCTTCAAGCCTAGGCTATTTACGTTTACATTTCTTGTAATATAGAAATGTCTGAGTTTTCATTGTCTAGAACGCTTCTGGAAGTGCGTTTTCACATTTGGACTATTCAGCCATGAGCCATTGTCATTCATTTCTCACCCTATCTTTGCTGCCATTCATGATGGATGCTTTACATTTATCTGACCACGGCTCTCAAATTCTGTGTCTTCTCATCGTATCATGCCTGGAGGGGCAGACAACAAAGCCAGACAACTTTTTCTTCCCAACACCTGTTGAGAAAGCAAGAGACCTGTTGAGAGACAGAGAGAGAGAGAGAGAGAGAGAGAGAGAGAGAGAGAGAGAGAGAGAGAGAGAGAGGTACCCCAGACATTTGGAGTCTCTATTTGACAATACAAATAACAATAAAAACAATATTATATAATTGTATTATTATTATACGGTATATCTATATAACTGTAAAAATACAGTCTACAGGTATAGTCTACATTTATGCCTGTACCAGCAGGATCTTGGATATCACAAACTGTAGATATGCGTACACCTGCACAAGTCATTATTAAAATCCCTAATTTCACTGCAATTGAATAAATGTTAAGATTGTGTTGAAACCAATATTGCTTCAATCGAGTCCCATCTAGAAGCAATGTTTCATGCTCTTATAGTAATCCTCAGTGCTCTGTTGGGCAGCATGCAGCCTTAATCAGCAGAGCAGGGCTCTGGTTGGGAGCGATGCTTCACTTCTATTGTCTGCCGTCTTAGCCTCACAGCTGGCCTAGCTAGCTCCATGGAATCCACTCTCCTTGCTTAATCCAGGAACCAGGCTTTGGGAGAGGGGTGTTCCGGAATGCCCTGGACTGGGATACGGACAAACACTGTGAGATGGGATTTGCAAGACCCCCGGAAGAACGAGGCGTATTAGCAGGGACGTTGTATGGAGGGAGATGGCCAGGGGTGGTTCTGGTGTGTGACCCCTGTGTTGTCCTGCAGAGGCTAATCAAAGCATCACTGCCCCCCCTCCCTTCCTGCCACCTCCACTTTGGGGTGTGTGTGTGAAAGACTCTAAGGCCATTGCTCTAGTCTCAACATGGAGGGTGCTGGGATTAGGGGGGTCCCAGAGAGGATTTCAGCATTAAGGAAATAATCTTTTATTTTATTTTATCTAATCTAATCATTTTAATAAAAATAAAAAATATAAATAACATTGATGGATAAATAGAGTAATTCCATTGGTTGATAGTCACAATATGAATAACTTTTTTTTATCAATATATTGATCTTCTATTTCAGTGCAATGGGCCTAAAAGTTAAAGAGCTGCAGGTCTAATAGTCGCGGAGCCCATAGAACATTGCATCAAAAACAATGTACAGTCTGAATGCTCCTGAGACTCATTAGCAACACAGGCCAACATACAGATCAATGAATGGAAGAGCTCTGAAATGAATAGTTTTGATAAGTGCACTGCAATTTTAATGGGGAATTTGTCATAGTTCATTGTGATTTTTGTTTGTGTGCTTCCATAACACAGATCCACATTTA
Source organism: Forbesichthys papilliferus (assembly GCA_025399855.1). NCBI lineage: Eukaryota > Metazoa > Chordata > Actinopteri > Percopsiformes > Amblyopsidae > Forbesichthys > Forbesichthys papilliferus. Next base: position 20,379 of record JAODOY010021588.1, read on the forward strand.
AATGCTTCACCCTCTCAGAAGTTTAAACTATTTCAAGATGACATATAACATATTTCTCACATTAAGCATTCAGCATCAGTGTCCCTATGCAACACATTAATGCAGATAGATGGATAGTGGTGGGGACATTTCAAAGTCCCTGTTGCTCTGCTCCTGATTAAGGCTGTGTTCTGAATAAGTGGATGACTGTGCTGTTTTCTGTTGTGTGTCATTCCTGGAAGGCATTGTACAGTAAACTGCCTGTATTGGAGAGAGGTTTGTCTTATAATTTAAATAAAACAATATGCTGATTTATGGTACTCTGATCAGATCTGGTTGATTTGATAGACATGCAATTGAATGGAATACATATAACTACAACAGACATATATCATCATTAGGGATGGAGACAAATGCTAATATGTTATTCGGATAAGCACAAATAGTGTGTTTTCCAAACATTTATTTAAACAAATACTTAAAAAATGATTTGTATTCTGGAAGAAAAGAGGACCTAGTTTCAAATAGCTGGCATACAGTAGTGACCGCGGAGGCCAGTGGATGTTTGTGCTCCACCTGCTTTGCTTTGCTGACAAGTAAAAGTCACGTACAAGTGAATTGAATGAGCGCAGCTGGAATATAGTCCAAATGCATTGGACTACGCATGTGACACACTTGCAGATATCACACTGGAGAAATACAGTGCAAACTAGCAAAGATGCTGTGCTTTAGTTAGCTCTAATATCTGGTGCAATACAGCTGTAGGCGAGTTGCAAGCGCTCCCACACGCGGTGCACACATTTGGCATTTGCACGACGCGCCCCAACCAATCCAGGATCGTTACGCTAATTTTCACTTCTGTACCAATACAAATATGAATACAAATAATTTGGTGACACAACAAATACAAATAACAAATACAAATAGTGGGCTTTCTGCCCAACCCTAATAAGCATCATCTACGTTATAATACAATCTATTATACTTCATAACCACAATCCTGCTGTAGATGAATCGGTTCTAGTAATTAGTCGTATTAGTGAATGTTTTAAAACCTTTGCAGCTCTGAAGTAGCCCCAAAGTTAAAAAGTTGGCTTTTAATATGGCCAACATCTGCTGCATAGACAATTGAAATGCCACAGTTAAATCAAGCCAGTTGTCAGTGGAAAAGGTTGGGGGTGGAGTGGGGTCTTTCTTTTCCCTGTGTTGCATTGGTAAATACTCCCATGTGCAATAAGAGCTCCCATTGTGCAGAAGCTCTCTGAAGTATGTGTGCACTAAAACTGTTCCTGCTTTAACAAAGACCTCTCTGAACATGCCAGGACAGACATAAGCAAGAGAAAGAAACTAATTTCCTGCAGAACCAAAAACAATAGAAAATAAAGAATTGGATTATGAGACACCCACAATAGAATATAGGTTTAATCATAGACAGAAAAATGACCTGAGACTTGAAAACAAAGAGAGTGGGTGAGAGAGAGAGAGAGAAAGAGAGAGGGTGAGAGAGAGAGAGAGAGAGAGAGAGAGAGAGAGAGAGAGAGAGACAGAGAGAGAGAGAGAGAGAGAGAGAGAGAGAGAGAGAGAGAGACATGACAATAAACGATGGTTGACTTCTATGCCTCAAGGTAGCCCCAACTTCTTACACATTTTACTTGAAGATATGATGCTTATACTTTTTTACAGTAACAAGGTAGAATGGGTTGTCACGGGGCCAGCCTGTGCCCTTTAATTTAATGCATACATAGATTAGGTATTTTAAATGTTCCTTAAATGTCAGTTTTGTGTCTTAAATGTTTGTATACTTTGTGGACTAGGTGTTTTCTTTTGAGTTCATTGGAAATGCCAATTAGCTTAACAGTAACCAGCTGATACAAAGAGGCAGAGGTTAGAGATGAGAAGTTTCTGGTTTTACTGGCAAACAATAATCAAGTATGGAGAGCTACTTTGGGCCCTGGTCATTTGAAAGGGCATTGCCTAATATAGTTATTTTGTTGTTGTTTTTTTTCGGTTATTTGTTTGGCAAATTTGGCAGTAGTGTCCTGGCCTGCTGTCCATCTTCTAGTCTGTGTGGCCCCAGGTCCCATGGGTTGGCCTCTGGCCCTGTGACCCTGGCCCTGTGTGGGGCCCATTGCCTGTATATCTGTGCCAGGGATGAGAAGGCCCCATCCTGCTGGCCATGGAACACTGGTGTCCAGGCCACAGGAAATAAATGGCAAGCTTGGTTTTACACTGGATACTGGAATGTTACAGTGGGATAGCAAGATGCGCTGTGGGGGTCATGTTATACACAGTCATTGTAATTACAGTGTTTGTAATATTATTTCAATAAAATGTGTGCATTTGGTGTTGTCATTTTTTAAATACTGTTACTGTTTGCTGGTGAGCAGTAGAAGGCCCTTGGTTGGGACCAACCTATGCATGCAGCAAAGGTTTAAGACTGACTTGCTAATGCATTTGCTAGACTAGTTTGTCGTGTTGTGCCATCTATGACTTGCCATCTATGACTAGCATAGTGGTTCCCTGGTACAGTCTCACTTATTTTCCTCCATTTTACATTCATGTCAGCACTGAAACTGACACTGTCATTGGGGTTATCAACCTCGTATGGTGTCCTGATATGCTTTGACCTCTTTTAGAGCTTTCTGTTGTGTTTTAATCCCTACTCCTGCTCTGAGAAGACCACAGGCATTATGAGTCTGTTATGTTTGACTTGCTATTTATTTGACTGACACGTTACATTATAAATAAACAAACTAAATGGTCACACTGAAGGGACAACAGTAGATTCCCCAAGTGTAAAATATCTTTAATATGTTTAATGGTGGATATTAAACATTTTAAAAGAAAAAAGCAACAGGAAAGAATCAGTCTGTAACATTATTTTATTACTTTCCAAGCCATGCTCTCTTGGGGTTGACAGACAGCTGCAGGAATAGATAAATGTTTGGTGCACGGATGCTGGAATAGTAAACCGTGAAATGGTTCTTGGCCAGCCTGAACATTCTACAACCAGGAATCAAGGAAATCTCTGGAGAAAGTTGCATAATGTTCTTTTTATATGCAGGTAAATCCTTTTACAGCCAAAGTTCCACAAAAGCTTATTAACAGTAATTGTTTTTTGTGTAATTTGTGCAATTCCATGAGACTAACTTGGTTTTTAGGTGGTTAACCTATTTGACAGTACATTATCCAGTCAGTCATGTTTAGCTATTATTCAGAACTTCAAGGTACATTAGGAATATTCATATTTACAACACAATGACACATTTACAATCAATTTATCTACCCCACTCTCTTGAAGACTTTAGTATTTATACTGAATAAAAGCAGAAGTATTTGGCATGCAGATACTGTATAGTGTGTGTGTTAAAATCCTGACGGCTATTTGGTCTCATATTTATTTCAAACTAACACACATTACTTAGAGGAGAGATGAAATGTAATCTAATAGCAATACATGGCCATTAATATTTGATGTCAAAACGTGTCTGTGCACACTGCGAATACTTCACGGCCATCCCAATTATTCAACACAAAGAATCTCAGGAAGAGACATGTACTCTCCTGTGTGTTTTCAGGGTCCCTGAGTGACAGCGAAAATTGCTACAGGGTCACATTTCAAAACACACCCTCCTACCCCTCGACATTTGATCTCTTTTCTGTGCGCTTGAACTTGTGCAATTGTGTGGACAGGCCAACGTGTGTATGTGCGTAAATATTAATGTGTGTGTGTGTGTGTGTGTGTGTGTGTGTGTGTGTGTGTGCGTGCGTGCCCGAAGCCTAAAGACAGGAAGGGTATCAGAGGATTTGTGATCTTAACACCAATCTTTCGGATGGATTATTATGAGAGGGGATTTCCTCTAGACACGAGATGCAAACTCACTGTCATATGTACATTCTGCTGTGATGTAGAGCAATAATTACTCACAGAGATAGACAGACAGGTCCATACATACATACTACAGACAGACAGACAGACAGACACATAGATAGCTAGAAAGACTAGAACATGAGAAAGGAGGTCAGGATTAGTGTGCTGATGGACCCTTCATCGCTGTAATGTGCTGCCATGTTTCCAAGAGTAAAACGATTGATAGGGTCTATGTCTGCACAAAACAGCATTTGTATCACATTGTTTATTCCTCTTTACCCCCCTCCCCTCCCCTCCCCTCTCTCCCTCTCTCCCTCTCTCTCTCTCTCTCTCTGGGATGGATTGAGGGGTCTTTGATGTGGCTCTCATCAGTCAGTCTTGTGACCACAGACACAAGAAGAACCAGATGCTCTTTGGACTAGCTTGTGGCAGAACCCCCC
>JAODOY010021598.1:0-24664 GCA_025399855.1 Forbesichthys papilliferus
GTGTGAGATAGAGAGAGAGAGAGAGAGAGAGAGAGAGAGAGAGAGAGAGAGAGAGAGAGAGAGAGATGCTACTGCTACCAACACTTGAAGGGCATTCTAACAACATTTACTTGGCACTTATTCTCTGATTCCTAATTTTCTACCAGGGGACTTTTGGACTTCAACACCTGTATTACAACTTGATCCCAACATTGCAGAGATGCCGAGAGAGTGGCTTAAGAATGTTGCGCGTCCAGAGAGATAGCATCCGTAGACCGCAGGCCAACCACGTTCAATGAGGCAAACAGAGTGATTCTGGGTTTCTGTGAGATATTTCTCAGAGCACAGCAGTATTTGAAGTCTATACTGTACGGCTGAATTGCATTTGGAGACAGTTAAAATAACTGTTGTACGATGCGGCTTCAAGGGGATTATTGTACAGTGCACAATTCCTATATGACATCAGACCACACGCTAGAAATAACAATACTCTCATATAAATACATTTCAATATACTTTCTGCCCCATATTATTCTGTACTGACATTATTATTGATTATAGGCTATTATTAAGAGAAAACAGAGACAAGACAAAACATCTCATGTTGTGTCACGCACCCGGAAAGTTTCACGTCGTGAAATTCATCCTCTGCATTTAACCCATCCCTCAAGGGAGCAGTGGGCAGCCGCTGTGCAGCGCCCGGGGACCAAATTCAGATTGAAGCCAGTGTCACTGGTCACATGGCACTGGCTGGAGAGTGAACCTGACGTGTTGTTGGGGGAAGCTGGGTGAAAACCCACAAGGACACGAGGAGAACATGCAAACTCCACACAGAAAGCCGGGGCAAACAATGTTCGACACCCGGGACCTTCTTGCTGTGAAGCCACACAGCGATATCCACTGGGCCGAGGTGCCTATTTTCTCCCATGCGCTACCCAAACAGCAAAAACCACTGTCACATTTACCATGACGTGTGTGTCTCTATCTCTGTGTGTATTGTACAGCATTTTTGGTATTGCCATGCTTGGGCAGAATACAATGTGCTCCCAGCTGAGAGGCGTGGTGCCCTGTTGTCTAAACAAAATGCCATATGGCGTCAATCTTGCTAATACAAATATGCACGATTCCATTCTGCAAGATTTTACTCGGAAAACACCAAAACAGAAACATTATGTAAATCATGCTATTTTCGGTCAGTGTATAATTGTTTATACATCTACTGAGACCAGAGCAGAGGTAATTCTGTTTGGAGAGGAGTAGATTGGTACTGTATATATACACACAGCTACACATTGCTCTGGAGAACCTCTTTATGTATACTTTAGCTTGTAAGCTTAAACCATCATTGCAGTAGCCAGCATTCGCACCCAAGTGGTATATGTTCATGTTAGCTTAGCGCAGCGGCCTTTAGAGATGCTAGCTGAACTGGCCATGCAATGACGCAATGCGGTTAGCTTTGGGGTTTTCCATGACTTCCACAGTACACAATACAGTCTTTATTCCTGTCCATAACTGCATGCCAACATAGTACACACACACACTGAAATACGCTCTACAATCTCTATTATACACACACACAATGAACATATGCTAGAACAATATGTGCAAAAAAAAGACTACATGATTAGTCAGCTGATGCTGCAAACTCACTGAATTTCCTATTGGGACTGGCACTGCACATTATCTTTCATACATGTGTGGGGGTGGATGTTTGTCTGCACATGCCTGAGGCTCACTGTGACCCTCATTAACAGGTCACTCCACAACAAAGGCACCCTGAATGATGAAAAATGAATAGAGTATAGACTAGAGAGAGAGAGAGAGAGAAAGAGAGAGAGAGAGAGCGTGTGAGGGGGGTGGGTATTTTCTATAAACAACATTGCAGCATAATTGGAAGCAGATGTTAGATTAACAGTCCATACCCAAACAGGGCAAACTTGCAATTCACTAAAATCAACACATTATTTTTTTTTACCAGTTTTGCTCTAATTTTTGAAGAAATTACCTCAGATATTATCAAGTAAACAAACACATATTTAAAATGTTTATTGTATTGTAATACTGTGCATGGTCATGTTCTCACGTGCATTTCATGTTATAAACATTATAAAACCTTTGCAACATCACTGCTCAGTCTATGAACACATTTTGAAACAAATGAGTCAAACGGGGGATACACTTTTCATTCGACAAAGGAAAGTTGTGTCAATCAGATATATATATTCTTTCTTTTTTTAAAGTAGTGTTTGAAAAAGTTTCTGAAAAATCAAGGCGCTTGCGGTGCACTGCATCACAATTCCAACAAAAGTACACACCTACTGTACAAAACAACACATTTTCCTTGCATTTTAGTCAAAGGCATCATTAAGGAAATACAAATGTTAACACTAATTTAATCCATGCTTTTAATACCAACGGTCGGTGTTCTATGACGGCATTAACATGTAACGCATGTCTGGTGGTGCAATTGTTTTCATACACACATAATATTATGTGATCTTCTCAAAATATTTTGCTCCTGGTTCTAGTGAATCTCCAATCCAGATTGGTTCTCTCCCAGGAAGTGGCTAACCTATAAAACAAGAAAATAATACGTAATAAATTACTAATAATTACTTGCTTTTACTTTACACACAACGTCAAATTATTAAATGTGAGACAAAATGTAACAATATATATCAGGAATAATTTTACTTGAGATAGAACTTGTAGTTAGTTAAAATACATACAGTCACCAGGGCAACTAAGTTAAATTAGGTACATGGCTGCGGTTCTCTTGAGGAAGCGCCTTCTTGGATTCCACGGCCATGAGCTCATAGTTCAAACTGACTCTCCCCATTAACAGCAAGGAATTCTCTGTTAAATATTTTGGTGTAAGATGTTTTTAGTAGTGGCCGCAAACCAAGCGTGAAATCTATACTGGAACAAATGGAGGATATAGCCTGGGCCTACTATATACTGTAGCTCTGGGTGTCCAACAAGGGGCATGTACACAAACTATATAGCCTACTATATCCTACATGTAAACCTGGGGTTTGTTTTGTGTACTGTATCTTAAGTGTATAGGAATATGTGTTTACAGTACGTGACTGCCTAGATAAGAGACATTGTTTTTAAGATCAATCTCATGTTCCCTGACATATGACACAAATAAAATATACATATTTGAGAGTTAAACCAGCATTACAGTGTCCTTCCTATTGGTGACTGCCTTACACAGTTCCATAGGCTACAAATATTTCAATCACCTTTAATAGCAGTTCAAGGGGGTCTCATCAATGCCACCATCACTTCCCAGGTGCGATGACGACAGGTGCCTCTTTCTTCCAGTCTGTACAGCCTGGAGGTTCTTGTAGCGCACCAGCGCCAGGGCGATCTCCGCGTTCCACGCGGTGCCATCCTGCGGGCACCGAAAGTCAATTTCCTTCCCGGTGGCCATGACAACCGTGAAGTACACCAATCCGCGTTTGTGTTCGACACAGTCCACTGTGGCCACGCGTTCAAAGCGAAGCTCTTTGGCTTTGGAGGCGAACGTCGACGTCTGCACATCTCGGTTGCGAGAACATTTGTGCAGCCGCAAACCCTCCTCGGTGAGAACACAGCGCTTCTTCTTCCACAACTGCAGAAGTCCACTGCTGCGCTTCTCTAACACCCCGTCTCTCATCACCTTCACCGGGAGAGACATCCCGGCACACCGAGTCAGAAAATGTCAAGATATGTTTAAGTCTAAACGTTTAACCAAGGTTGTCCTTGGTCCAACCTACCAGACTTTCTCACGAGGAACCGATTCGATCCACATCCCAGATATCATTGTCATTCGCGAAATAGAAATGCTTTCCATTCTCTAAACAGTCTATTTAGTGGCAACGAGTGGTAGCGAGCAGATGTTGTTTAGCGTAGGAAGCTTTGTGCTAGTCTGCTTATAGGCTGCATGGATATGTTTCTACATGCCCAGCACCTCTCCGGACCATATCCCCTTCAACTACCGCACCCGCCCCTCCCTCTGACGCCAACAGATCCGGTCCTATGTTTACTACATTCCCACGTTTGTGTGGGTGTGCGCGCGTGTTGGAACCCACGCACGTTTTTACAAAAACCGAGAAAGAAAAAGAACGGTGTATGAAGCAATGACATACTGTGTGTATTTATTAAAAAATGATATATACACACACATTATATATAAAAAATAATGCATGTTACACATTAGCCTACAAACTATAATATAAGGCCATTTGTATTACCAGTGAGTGAGTGCATAGTTGATCCATGACTATTGCAATAGGGGCATATTGTAGCCAACAAGTGAAAACACCACCCATTTATTAGATAAAACTTCATTTTTAACTTAAGGATATCCACGCCTGTTCCAAAATGTTTTATGAATACAGGAATGTGAGTGGGAGGCTAGGGAAAGAGAGGCAGCAATACTGCCCTTTACTAGTAGCCTATTAGCAAGTTGTGCTTTTGTAAATTGCAAAACATTTACTTTCAAAGCACGGATCATAACCCTGTTGACAGATGGTGCCTGATGATACCAAGTAGCCTATTCCTGAAGGTAACACTCATGTTTTTAAGACTGGCCAAGCTCAGCGTGAAGGTGTGACGTGTCACTGATTGCCCCGGTCTTTTACATCTCGCATTCTTGTCATATTCTCGTGCAAGAAGCGACGAGGTAGGTGGCTATTGTGTCACCCCGCCGTTATGACTGGAATTAACACATGTTCCTTCTTTAAACTTTCACACAAGCTCACACAGCGAGCGAGTTTCACTCTCAAATCCTTAAGCAATACTACAGTATGAGCGAAGGTTGCCGTTGTATCTTACGTCTTTATTAACATGCTCATGAACACACAATGCCACTTATATTACATTTTCTAACATTAAATGGTCTTAAATCACAGATAAAGCAGAGACTTTGTCAAGAAGAAGACTAGCTGTGATTATTATTGGAATAAAACAGCCAAACTAACTTTTAATAACCATTATAGTATGCAACCTAAAATGGGTAAATGTTTCGCACAATGTATAATTCATAAGACTACAAATGTGTGAGCTAAGCTGTATACATTATTATAAGGGGTATTTATTGGTCCTCCTGTCCATGTTTTGTGTGTCCTTTCTGGTATCTTTACTCTCTCCAGGTGGAAAGCGGTATTGCAGTATGTGGTGTCTCTTCTACTGAGCATGTGCCAGAGCTCCTGCACCCTGTCCGTATCCAAATCCTTTGGGTCCAAAGTTTTTGGCGTAACACCCTATAGCAGAGTTAAGATGAAAGGTGAGGTTTGAGCTGCCATTTTATTCTTAATCAAGCATGCACCCATCAAAAAGTTTGAAATTACAGACTTGGCCTTTTTACTCTGGGTTGGCAAACAGGCATGATCTATCAAGGACATATGCAGCATTCCTAATGAAAAGTAGATTGTTATTAATGCTTCTGCGTCGCACCTACGTATAGTCTACAGCGTCACCTACGGGCGTGCCTTACGCCGTCGTGAGCATGTTATACTTCTGAGCTGGTCTGTTGGCCGCCCGGGCCTCTGTGCGTTGAATGCGCATGCGATTGATGCGATGCCCAACAATGTGGAAGTTCCATGTCTTGTTATGCGGCAAACAAATTGAGTGTTCACGTTTTTAAATAAGCATATAAAAATATGCATCTCCAGCGAATCTCTTAGTTACACCAACATTTATCAAAAGAGACAATCTGCAGACACAATATTATTTATAAAAACACTGCTTTTCACTGCCCGACAACAAGGAAATACCACAGGGAAATCCCACTCTTGGCTGCGTTGAATCGACGTATGTACTGACGTGTAGTACCACGAATGCGGTAAGTATGCCAAGGCCTAGTGCCCACTGGCTACAGTAGTGGAAACTGATGCATTGTTTTATTGATGCCACTAGGTGGCTGCAAACTACTACCCAACCACTATTACCAGACTGATTCAGCTACAGTATGTGGTTTACTGTGGAATGTCTCCCTGATAACACTCTGCAGTGGTACCTTTACAATAGATCTCCCCATCCTTGTCAGCTAGCGTGGTTGACTCTAGGCCTTTCCCACACTTGGCACAACGGAAACACCCATTCTTATGCCATGCCTGCAAATACACAGAATATAAATAGGAAAAACCTGTCTGTTCTGTTAGTGTGAATATCTGTGTGAACATGTTTTTCTTACACTGCCAGCTCCGATCACTTTCTCTGCAGCATAGACGGACTTTCCACAACGCGGGCACTTGTCCGCCCCTCCGAACGTCTGCGCCATCTTAGACGGGTTTGGGTTGTTTGTGGGACGGTGCGGCGCAGGTCTAATGAGAAACGTGGCTGACATTGGCAGGGAGACACGATCAGAAGATTTCTAATAATTGTGTTAGTGTTTATACTCACTCTGCATGTGTAATACCCAGAGACTCTCCCTTATCCATGCTGAGGGTGCCTGCCCCCTGACCATAACCATAGCCTTTTGGCCCATATTTCTTCCCGTAGCAGGCTTTGCAGAATATCTCGTCCATATGAACCGCCACCGTCGTGCTGTCCAAATTCTTCCTACACACCACTATTTGCACACATGAAGCCATACAGACAAACATTGCAGTGGATTGAGTTGCCCTCGTCGTAAACATCTCTTTAAATTGAATAGCTTTATTGAACTAGCAGGTTGTTGGTGAATTCCAGAAGAATGAAGAATGTTGGTCAGAAATTCAGCAAAAACAATGATAGTCTTATCGTCTTCAACTCTCAAAACCTAACCAACTGAAACCATTTTAAAAGGTCCCTATCATGCTTTTTGCAGCATTTGTGTTAATGTGGCAAGACATAAATAGGAAATGCCGGTCCAAAGGTTACAGATTCTCAAAATTAACAATGGCTAGACGGCAGATGAAAGTGCTCACTGCAGAGGAAGCAGGACCTGTGGAAGCTTTGTCCATCACACTGCACCTCTTCTGCAAAGTACACCGTCTTCTGGCACCTGCCACATTTGTTGCCCCCACCTAAGGACATCCTGCACGCACACGCACACACACACACACACCCTGTCATCTACATTCTGCTCTGTGGCATCTAGAGCAACATTTCTTGTCTTCCAACTGTAAAAAAAACATAAGGCACACATTTGTTGTTGTTCCATCAACACCTCAAAACAGCATTTGATTTGTGATGAGACACGTTGCTGGGAGTCCTAAGCAAACTAGATGTGAAAATCTGAGCGGGTGACGTCATGCTAGTATGAAAATGTGACTTGGAGAACTCTGGAATCCTGGCTGTTTTGCTTCCACCATTCCCAGAATGCCCCTCCCTTTCCTATCCATTCTTAAATAACCACCACATTCCTACGTAAGTGTTAACTCTCCCCCTGCCCATGTACCTCCAGTCCCCTGGCTCTCTCCGATTGGCTTGTCTAGACTAAGCTGACGTCATAGTCGCTCAGTAGCTGTTCCAGGCAGGAGACCTGGGATACAACTGGCTACAGTATACGATAAAAATGCCCTTGCAATACCGGACGGTTTGTGCGCGTTGTTTCGTTTTTTGTTGACCTGGGATACAACTGGCTGCTGTAACTGGCTATGGTATACTTTAAAAAAAGGCCTTGTGGTCATGTAATACTAGACGGTTTGTGCGCATTGTTTTCAGAGCTGAATAACCCTGGACCAATGGTCCCTCCCATGGACATACTTCCTGAGTTTACTTACTAAGTTTTTCCTGTGATTCACGTTGCTTACAGAGAATTATGTCCAGCCATCAGGCTTTCCATTAAGACTAGCTTTGAAACCTATAGTACACACATGCTGTCATAATCCCCAAAACAAAATGTATTTCATTACTGTTGCCGTGATAATGCCACCTCATTTAAGTTTAATTGTATAAAAAAGGTACACAATTGTTGTATAAAAGTGGTGTGACTACAATTGATCTGACGGACAGATAACATTCCGTTAGCTGAGTGGAGGACAATGAGGGGCAGGGTCTTGACAAAAAAAAAACATTGAGCACTCATCATATTTATAAGTCATTTCCTTTTCCTGTCCATTTCCTTTCTGCCTATTTTGGTTTTCACCAACCTTTGTGCTTAATGTTTGTCACTAAACATAATTTTTGCATATGTGTTCAGGTTTGGAAAGACTCAAATTAGGTTTAACAACGTTAAACAAGTTATCCTCTTAGTTTATCATGTTTTGTTTGAGTGATGGGGATAGCGCTGGGTGCCTCAAACTTGTTTGAGTACCTACATGTAGAATTCAGCTTCTCTGTGAATCTTTGTCTTACAAATCAAATCATGACCTTAAAGATAACACACTACATAGGCTACTGCACATATACTTTTCTCTCAACACTAACAGTCACCCAACAAACTAACCAACAGCACTATACTTATAGGAGACACAATGAAACTACATCTTAATTTAGGTCTATACTTACTTCATTCCAGTGAGCAAGCACACTTGTATTTGCTTGTATTTTTTACAGGTTTGATTCCCAGAATGACAAACAGAATAATTAATGTTCATCAACATAACTTCCCTAGCCAAACTAGCATGTGACACCATGCTGAAAAAACAAATTATTGTTAGCTGCCAAAATAATACAACAACACTGAAAGTTGGATTTGAAATTGGGGTGCATTAACTGCAAACATTAAGATACTTACAGAAGACGCATGTGTATCAATTAAGGAAGAATTTAAGAAAAGTTGTAGAAAGAAAAGACGCAGCAAAAGTAGGCCTATACAAATTACATTATTATGAAGCTTCCTTGTTTAAGTGCAAAAGAATCATTTGTAGTGCTTTAAAATGTCAACACGTACCTGTTATAATTGGTGTAAAAGATGTCAGTGTTTGAGATATCCACGTTGCTTGCAACGATAACGCAGCAATTCCTCTTAAAGCCGCAAGGTAACGCCTTCTGTAATCCTGAGTCGTGGGGTTGAGTTGAACAGATAACTTGTCTGAACCCGCTAGGGAGTAGGAACACACACACATAACCAGCGACGCCAGGGCTCGAATGTTATTCTCATTTTAACTATGGATGTATGAGAGGAGGAGTCTCTACTTATATTTCAGCCAGCAAAAACCTGTGGTTTGGTGCAGCGGGAAGATTATCAGGACAACGTTGAAATGAGAACAAAGATGATGAAATAAAAACATTTCAGTAAGGGCAGAGGTGGTGGAATTGTCACAAAAGTCAAAAGTTTTTACACTTCAGGGCGTTTAGCGAATAATGCATTCCTGTCCACGTTGAATACATGCAGATAATTGTATGTTTCTCTATGTTCAGTGATACGCCTCAGCACTTTGCTCTGCTTTACAGCTTGGCACAACAATCTGGAAAGTTAAATTATTTCATGGAGGTTGCAAAATCAGCACTGATTTACGAGGCTATGCTTTTCGATCTGTACATTTTCATATATTTTTAAATAAATGGAAATGTAATCTGTAATTAAAATGTAGATGTATCTGTTTATGTTAAGTGCGGCATGAAGTGAGTATTTAATAAGTAGGCATCTTAAAAGTTGAACAGCATAACACAACAAAGGTTAGAAAAATACCACTTCTCATAGTGTTTCTATAGGATCAGTATATGTTCTCTGTTCCTCTGAGATATTCTGCATCACATGCTGTATGTGTCTCTCCATGCCCAATCTTTAATACATATTTGAATGTAATGCAACAAGCACAGCTGACTTATTTATCTGACACATTAACCTTTAACAGAGAGTAATATTTATCACGCTGATATCAAATCAGCCATGTTTCCCTTTTAATGGCCATGGCTCCATCTCTCAGCGACTTCAGTCCTTGCATTTTATTAACATGACCTTTACTAAGTATTTTGGAGTTTTAAATGTTAGCTAAAGTTCACATAGGCATTTTAAATGGATTTCATATGACTGATGGTCAATGATTAACCACTGGCTAACTGTGTGAAGCAGGGTTGCCGTCTTTAAAATGGTACCAATGCTGGCCACACGGTGGTGGCAGAGAGGCATGTCTTTCCTCTGCCACCACCATGTGGCTGGGTTCAGCACCGAAGTAGGCTACAGACAGTAGCCTATTTATTCCTGTAGTGGGCCAGTGTGCAGCGGCTCTAATCAATGTATCTCAGGCCTTGGGATATTAGTGCGTTAGACTGAAATATTGGCACTCATGGAATGCCTCTCGTCCAATCAGATCACTTGGTCAGAACTAACTGAATAAGTGTGGTTTGAATTTTGTTAAACTTGTTGAAAACATATTGCATAAAATACAGTGTAATCTATAGGGCAAATACCAATGGGATCTAAATAAATAATAATTCTCACCAGTTACCTTCCAGACCAGATCAAACAGAAAATGACAGAAACAGAAAATTAGCTAAACATTTTACTTGAGTGTACTTGTGTGCATGTGCGGGGAGGGGATTACAATAAATCTTGTATTCTAGTTTAATCTCTCCATTATAAATGTATGTCAAAGGTCAACGTCTGGGCGGTCCTCTATGGCCCTTAGAGTGGTCATCTCGGGTGAACTTCCAAAGAGAATGTGAAACTGGCAGGGCTTAGTCCAGGAAAATGAAAAACATGTACTCGAGGAGTAACCAATCGTTTGTTCTACCATGCTTAATATTTCCATGGCAACCAGAACCTCTGGTGTTGAAGGAAGTACAGGGTCTATGTCTTGCAGGCGCCCCGTTAATCAAACATGTTGGTGATAGCTGCTGCTCCTGCAATAATGGCAAGTGAAGGGTAAGCACTAATGGGGGGATAGTGTGCAATATTGCAGATAACAGAGCAGGGTTAGTAATTCTTGAGAAAGCTTGCTAACTTCAATCTTAAATAAAAAATAATCTACCTCTGCAGCACCGCCCCGCACATTGAAACTCAAACCAAGTGGCATTTGCAACTTGCCACTATTTACAGAGCCAGGGCTGTGTAGAAGTATCTGATCTTTTTTTTTAGCACACAGAAAATGGTAAGATAGTAAAGTGTGAGGATATATTTGGTGAATTAGCTTCAAATAGCTGACCATATCTTTTTAATTAGAGGCTCACAGAAAACAACACATATGTCGACATGCAACTTCAACGTGTAGGCCTATTACTGTTATAAATATGTCAAACGGTATCCATATCTAAGTCTGATCACTCTTGACAGGGCTTCAGTTCCTGTTGCCACATCCCCTGTTAACAAATGTGTTGCAGCTTCTAAAATTGATTGTCGTATAGTGGGTCACGACATAACTACTTTCTTCATGCATAATGAGCTTTGAGAAAACAGCTCTACATAAACACAATTTAAAGATATAAAAGTATGTGCATTTAATTACAGATGAAACAAGATTAAATAATTTTTTTATTTAATTTTTTGAAATTATCTTCTGGCCCCACAAAACCTCTCACAGTGATCGTAGAGCCTCCACGGAGTAATATAAGTCTGCATTTAATCAGTGATGCCCACTGAACACTGGCATATGTCAGTAAAGCCAGGTCCCTTCCCAGTATTAGCCTCGTGAGACCATCCTGATCTTGCAATCTTCAGTTTAATTTTGCATGGAGAATCAGTCTTGAAAGCCTCGGAATCATTTTGAATGTGTCCAAGTAGCAACTTTCCAATCAGCATTGTGTTTATAGCTATACGTGTGTGGCTTAGGTGTGCGGACCATGGTGCCAACAGCGAAAATAACCACATGGTTCATCCAATCAACTGCCAAGTATTTTTTTGAAAGTACAACCATTCACAAACAGTTTCAATGTGCGGCTCCCCAGAGGGACTTGTGACAACAATTCCTCTGGCATGTCAGGTTATCCCTGTATTGCCTGATAACATAAACAGAAATGCTTAGTCATTCCATTGCTTTCCAGAAGCCCCTGTGAAAACAGCCAGCATTCATTTATTTTTTGGATCACCACAGTTCCCTATTCTGCCAAAACAACACCCAAAGGCTACAGACTATGTTGTAATATTGCACTTTATATTGGTTTCAGGTAAACTGAGTGACTACAGTAGATGGTTTTACCTTGAAACGGGTTTGATTCTTGCATCCTTGCTGTGTGCAGATTGTATGTTTTTATAATGTTTGAGTTCCCCCTAATATCCAAAGATATTAATTTGCTCTAAATTGATTGTGTGTGCTCTGCTTTCCTGCGTACCATATGGTCTCCAGTCCCTTACAAAAGTTGGTCCATGTTGTTATTAAAGCACTTCAGCAGTACTTTTACAGCAGAGATGTTACATTTTCACTGAATTACGTGGACAAAGTGAGGCTATGGTCAAAAGGAATTACAGTAATAGCAGGACTTATGTAGAATGATTCTGAGGAGCTAGTATTAGCGTCAGTGGATGATTTGTACTAGTGTACTGTACACAGCTCCAAACCAAAAGCTGGTCCAACTTGTCAGTACAGCTTCTGTAGGTTAAAAACATTTAGGCGTGCTTAGCCTAAGGCAACACGATGCATGTTATGATTCTAACATTTAACTGTCACTTCAGGCACTTTCTTTCTCTCCTGTCAAGTCATTGCCCTTGTACTATTTTGCTGAATGGGAATGACAGCACATTATTTTTGTTTGCAATATTAATACAGTATACACTGAATCTGATTGGATTCTTTCACGTAGTGTGAGTGGAATTCTGACTAAATGATAATTTAGTAATTTTTTCAAATGTGTCCAGAACTTTGAAGTCCCTTCATACAACACAAAGTTGTCACTATACTGGAAAACATTATGATCAGCCAGGCCCCCTATGCTGGCTGTGAACCCCACATACATTTCTCAAGAAATGTCAATGACATCATTGACTTACTAAAAAGTGTTATAATGATGGAGCTTGTGGGGAAGAAACAAAGAAGAATAACTGTCCTACTCCTTATTTGGGTTGACGCATTTCAGCCCAACAACCAAACACAATTCTGTAGTTTCTTGGCTTGAGATGGGTGGTATTGATTCGCTTGGTCAGTTAGACTTCAACATTTGAAAGTTTTAATGTTTCTGAATTATAATTGATTTGCACCCCACCCCAAACAAACTAACGAAAAGATAAGATGTGACACGTTGAAAATGACCAGACATTTTTAATCAAAAAGCTAATTTATTTAGCTAAATGTGTATTTCCTGTATTTGTTGACATGCATCCATATTCACAGGTTAAAGTCTGAGGCCTTTATTAAGAGGCAAACCACGATAGAGAATGGTTCCTCTGTACACAGCCAAACGCACTATACTTGGGGTGAGAGAGGCACAAGTGGCCTATTGTCACAACAGAATCTGTCAGGGTATTTACTCTCAAACTGAGGGTCTTGCCTTGGGGACATAAGAGATCCCCTCACTCACCCACACACACACACACACACGCACACGCACACGCGCGCACACACACGCACATACACACACAAACTCATCACAGATCACATTGCCCACTTCTACCCATAATCCTCTGTTACGAGTCACTTCCCGTTCCAGTAAAAAATACTCTGATAGAAAGCAAAGGGTCATGTGAGCGTCTGTTTGTGGTGCGTGGTATTTTCACTGCATGAGTGCAACATATTTAACCACTGTGGTAGGCTTAATGAAGGAAACCCAACCGTCGGTGCCAAAAGGCTTTTTTGTGAGTATTTGTATGTGTGCAATTAAGTGACTGTGGCCTTCAGCATACAGGGCATATGTGCTTATTATGTTAGAAACCGGAATCTGTGTAGAACATGTTTGTGGGGGAGGGCTCCTGTCAAGTGTAATAGGTGCTCTTAAAGTGTCCTTGGTTCTTGGTTGGTCTCGTGATATACTTGCAGTTGCAATTTGATTACAATTTCAATTCTTTATGTGTAGCTATGAAGCATATCAGATTGTGCATCTGTCTCTCTCTCTCTCTCTCTCTCTCTCTCGCTCTCGCTCTCGCTCTCTCACAACCTCCGCACCCCCCCATTTTAAGGGAATACTGTATGTAATTAGCCAGAGAGGTCTTGGTTAATATATTATCTTATGTTGAAGAAAGCAAGAACAGGATTAAGTCCAAACATTGGACATGCAGACAGGCACACATACACAACAAATATCTCTGAGAAAGAACACAACACAGCAAAATCTAATACAAATGAAACGTTTAGCTCTGTTCCTAGTGACGCAGCATTTAGTGCTGCTGAGCTGAGCTTCACCACTGCTCCCAAAGCGAGGCTGCAGAAGAGCATAACTTGGCAGAAATATGAGAATGGGATTGAGAGACATAAAATTGTCGAGAGAGAGAGAGAGAGAGAGAGAGAGAGAGAGAGAGAGAGAGAGAGAGAAAGAGAGAGAGAGATGGAAAACATATACCAGGATTAAAATATCAAGTGTTTTCTGACTATATCAAAATAGAATTGTGAAGTAAGAATACAGAACTGAGAAGGTCGTAACGGACAAGAGTGTATCAGATTATTTATTTAGTGTGTTTGCTGCTGCCTAAAGGGGCGGTGTCTATGGTCGACAGTTTACAAAGTAATGACTGGGTCGCGCATTGACGTCTCGTCCTGTCTGACAAGGGGATGAGGCTTCATAAATCATCGATGTGACCTTGAGCGCAACATCCCGAGAATGTCAGTCCACCATCGTAAACAACACACTGTAAATGTTTCTTTTAAGAGACTCACAATCTACCAGCAGTGCATCTAAACCTCTTCACAGGTGCAAAAACCAATAAAGATACATCAGAGAAGTCCATATTCCGCAATCTACAAAGCATTTAGCTATTCATTTGTTATTTTTACATTAAAAAGTATCCGTGTTTATTTAAACTAACTGTATTTATTCCAGATCTAGTCTTGCAGGTTGAGTATAATGTACTATAAAGACAATATTTGTATACATCTGGGCCCTCATGACACTGCCACCTACAGTTTAATAGCATCAATCTTGGTGGTAAAGACACAGATGTGGAGCTTGTGGTTAGGAGGAGAAGGGTTGCATTGGAAAAGCTCATAAACATTTGTTTACATCCTCCAGTTTTCCCACCAAGTAATGCTGAGCTTTATGTGTTGATGGTGTTTAGGTTATCATCTGTTTCTCACTCTTAAGCCAGCCAGTCACTCAATTTCTCTCTCGGCTGTGAGACAGACAGCGGT
This sequence comes from Forbesichthys papilliferus, assembly GCA_025399855.1. Taxonomy (NCBI): domain Eukaryota; kingdom Metazoa; phylum Chordata; class Actinopteri; order Percopsiformes; family Amblyopsidae; genus Forbesichthys; species Forbesichthys papilliferus. Next base: position 15,051 of record JAODOY010021598.1, read on the forward strand.
AATCGATAGTGTGTCCCCCAGGAGGGTTGACAATATAGACACGTTCCTCACACAGACGTCATGTGTGTGTGTGTGTGTGTGTCTGTGTGTGTGCACGTCCTTCAGTAACTTGATATAATTCTTGTGCTCTTGCTTCAGCCCCCCCCCCCCCCCTTGTCCCGTTACCATTCGCCTTAGACGTCGGTGCGTCGCTGACAGATTTTGCTATACATTTAATTACCACACATCGCTCACACGTGTGTCGCATGTGCCATGTGCACGAGCTCCAGCGAACGCACACAACCGCAGGCACACACACGCGCGGGCGCACGAGCACACACACACACACAAAGTGTTTCATCCCGCTAATGGGCCAGTCCGTCTCTTCTGCTTTAGCTGGGCTCATATTTCAAACTGAGAGAAGAGGGCGGCATAGCTAGCCAACAGGCCCATTACAGAGAGAGGAGGGATGGGGGGGGGGCAGAGCGAAAGGCACAGCGATGAGACAGAGATGGGGAAGAGAGGGAGAGAGAGAGAGAGAGGGAGAGAGAGAGAGAGGCGGGGACACTGCGGCACCAGCGGCATGGTGGAGTGACGTTATGCTATAAAACAATGAGATAAACACAGATGCCTGCGTCTCAAGGGGGCCCGCCAAAGTACACCCGCATCAGACTCACACTCACATGGCAATCAAATAAGACACAAAGCCATCCACACAAACACACACAAAACACTTATTATGTTATGGCTTTATCCAGGCAGATTGTTGCTGTTGTTGTGTTGTTGTTGTTGATGGTGCATATCTCTGTCGTTTGTCTTACATTGCTGTTGGTCGTCCCGCCAAGTTCTGACTGCAAATTAACGTACGTTATTGCTATTTAGATGCTAATATCCATCTGCGTATCTTACTGTAATAGGGGGTTACAGAGAGAGAGAGAGAGAGAGAGAGAGAGAATGAATGAAAGATAAAAAGTGAGAGCGAGAGAGAGAGAGAGAGAGAGAATGAAAGATAAAAAGTGAGAGCGAGAGAGAGAGAGAGAGAGAGAGAGAATGAAAGATAAAAAGTGCGAGAGAGAGAGCGAGACAGAGAGAGAGAGAGTGTTAGTGTTAAAAGAAAGCGCAAGGCAGACCTTAAGTGAGATGAAAAGAGGGATGAGGTGGGGGGGGAGAGAGAGGGGATTGGACAGGGTATCCCGTAACCGGGGGTGACATGATGCTATGCTCCTGAGTCAGCAGTAGTGGGTCTGTGTGACTCAGTGCAGCACGCGTAGCCGACTGATGCTGTGGTCTGACTGCCGAAAGGGAGCTCAGAGGAGAGTCCCAGGCAACATGGGCAAGGTGAGGCTAATTTCACAGGGGCTTTTCCCCCTGGATGTTACTATATAGGAGGAGGCAGGATCTGGCATTGTTTATCTTTTGGCGCTGACTGCACTACTCTTTCCTAGCTTGTTAGTTAATGTGTTAGTGTTTGTGTTAGTGTGCGTGTGTGTGTGTGTGTGTGTGTGTGTGTGTGTGTGTGTGTGGGTGTGTGGTTTGGTTTGTGTGTGTGGGTGTATGTGTGTTTGTGCGCACGTGTGTGTGTGTGTGTGTGTGTGTGTGTGCACGAGCATGTGCGTGTACGTGTACGTGTATGCGTGTCACAGTGATTTCTTCTCCTTTGTGAGTGTTCGTGGATGACAGATCGTCATGACAGAATAGTGTGTCACTAAAGGCGTTGTGTTTTTCCACGGAGCATTCCTTTGACTTTTAAGGAATATTATGATTCCCTGCCAAAAGACGAGAACAATGATTCCAACACAGATTTAATTCTAAAAGAAAGTGGGCTCCCTGATTGGTTGAAGATGTTATTCCTCGTTTGTCACAGCTTCCTTTCTCATGAACGGCGAGGGGCTTTGGACCAATGAGAGGGACCCAGTAAGGATGCAACAGTGATCCAGGAAAAAATAGGCCATTGTTCACGAGACGTTGGAGAAGTGTGACCTCCCTCTTCGCCTGCGCTGCCCGCCTGGCCTAACATCCTACCAGAGGACACACTACACCAAGTAGGTCCAATCTGTGGAACAAGGAATGGATGGCGCTAGTTATTTAGCTAGCTTAACTTAACCTCTTTGAGAAACAGTTTGATGTTGTGTGCTGTATTGTGGCACATTTGAAGTTATATTACACAAAATAAGCATGACTACCACATGTGTATTTTAAGCTGGTCTATTATCAGTCTTGTTGCTGATGCGATATAACACACACAAACGCGTGCGCGCACGCACACACACACACACACACACACACACAGTTGCTGATGTCCTTCAGAGCACCCTATAGGCCCCACTGCTATAGATACATTCATTGATTTATGTGGTGAGTCAGAGAGCGTTCATCATATGTGCGTGTGTGTGCGCGCGTGTCTGCGTGTGCGTGTGCGTGTGTGTGTGTGTGTGTGTGTGTGTGTATGATATAACAACAACAACAAAAATACCAACAAGACTGATAATGAAAGCAACTTGTCCAAACATACATTAGATAAACACGGTTCAGACAGGGTTTATAATTGCTTCACTGTACCTCTTTCTGCCTCACTTGCATGAGCTCTGAGCTTTCGTTTTAATTTAAGAGTTGCGCACCTTGTTACAAAACATGTAACTGCTGATATGAAGGATATTAAGGTGATTTGTTATTTAAATGCCTCTAGTTCAATATCTAAATCTTTCAGGGTAGTGAGAAGACAATATAGCCTCACATAATCAAATATTTATGTTGCTGCTGTTTTACCCCATGGCCAATAGATGACAGTATTGTCTCGGTTTAGAACCTGAGCTAATGACAATGCCGGTAACTTAATTGCTCTCGCTTATTTTGTTTTCTGCAAAACATCTCTAGACCCGACTATTCAAACCACTCAAACATTAATGGAATTACTTACTAGTGACTTATAGTGACAGTTTACTTTTATATTCAAACAGATACTGTATCAAGACTAACGTCATGACAATGCAGTCTGTAAAAGCTAACAGAGTAATGCAATTCGGTACATGCCTATTTGCTTTGTCGGTTGTACAGCTGATAAGGCAAACATGATGTGTTGTATAACATTTGGAGGACATGTTACAGACATGTATAACGTGTGATCCCTATCACAACATGTTATTTAAAATTGCTCAAAGTGCATTTGAGCATCTTTGGGTATCATTTAGCATTGTCCTTCTATAAACATAACTCATAACTCAATTTAATATAACAGGAACATACAAAGAGAAATCATATTATTAATTGAGAGTGTGCCCACTGCACAGATTACAAAATGATTGAAAAAGACCGTTTTCCCATATTAGCAATTTCTCTCTTTCTCTCTCATTACATTTTAAAATACAGTAAAATGTGATGTATTGAAATAGAGAAGATAAGCAGTGTTGTCTAGGAAGTAACACATCCTAGACACTTCCTCCACACACACACACACACACACACACACACACACACACACACACACACACACACACACACACACACACACCAGGCATCTGACCCTCTCTGTAACCTCTCCTGTGGCCTAAGCAGCTCTGGCATGACCTATTGCACGACCTAGTGCACCTCAAGGGAATAGATCATTTCCATACTGATAGACACAGTGCATGACCACACCTGTGTTCCTATAGCAGCAACTCTATCAGACAGAGAAGAATGGTGATGCTTGTTATTAGTGCTGTCTGCCTCTCGTACTCCCAGGAGAGTGGGGGTGGGGCGGGAGGGGGGAGATAAATTAGATGTATGGGGAGGGGTAATAAGGTAAAGGAAGACAGAACGAAGGCTAGCATAAAACACGATGGTTGAGCCCATCTGCTATTGTTAACTAAATAGCCTTCTTACATCTATATACATGATTTTATGTTTATCACCAAACACATTGATCCAAGTTGTTTTGCAGTTGTATTGTTAGGTGGGGTATGTATCTTTCGATAATCTCCTCTTGCCAAAATGGGCGGCGATAGGCCTGATTAGTTGATAGATAGGCACATTACTTCTTTGTTTTGCCCTGAAATCAATTTTTAATTTTACAGAGTTACACAAAGATCGAATGTACTCCTCTACTGTGCAGTATGTGGTAATGAATTAATCAGCATTTGATACTGGTCTGGCCACGCTCCATTGGGAAGTGTTTGGAGTTGTTTCCTCCTACTTTGCTCTGGTTCATGTTGAAACTATTGGACAGCGCTGAACCAATTGGCTTTGCTGCAATTGTTTTGATTGCCTTATCTAGCTCTACCACCATTTTGAAACACTTTTGACTTCAACATCATCCCACGCTGATTGGGCCTCAAGCAGGGAGGCTGTGCGATTGTTAACGTTTTCAGCATGTTCAGAAGAGCGTTGGGCCGAAGCAGGCTAGGATTAAGCATTCATTTATGTCTAAACTCAGCCATAAACTCAGAACTCAAACTTTGACATAAAATCATTATATTGTATAATTAATTGTTTTGAATGTTAATTAATTGTATTATTGCATTAGTTATGTCAGTACAATGTATGCCTTTATACATTACAATGCACTTATGTATTTCTGAGATACTGTATTGTGAATGGATCTCAGAACCACAGGTATAGGGTGTATACTACTGTATGCATCCAACAGCTGTGTTATGTCTATGTGGAGACATATTGTGTATTATGTCCCTCTGTGAATCCTGTCCTTTCTCCTTAGCTTGTTCTCCTCCTTCCCTAGCTGCCTACGCTCTTACGTCACTCCCTATCTTCCTTCAGTATGGCAGCTTAAGGCATAGTTAGATTATATGATAATACATTAATAACATTAATAATCTTTAGTTGGAAACTGAGAGGCTTCAAGACCACTGAGCTCATTTCAAGTGTTTGGGAGTGCCGTGTACAGCTGATACAGTAGGATAATAATAATTTAAACTACGTAGAAGAGAGGGCAAATACCACCTTGAGGTGGGTTTAATTGTGTGCACGGTGCATGCCATTTCTTTTGCTTTAAGACATCATACAGTATGTCTCTTCAGGGTTAAGATGTTCTCGAATGGTTAGCATGGCACTGGCTTTCAGCATTTGCTGAAAAAATGTAAACTTGTGTTACACCTAACACTGTTGATCGAATGGGGGCCTGGTTGGACCCCTGACTCACGCAGTCACATGCTCTATGCTTGCTAGCTTTCGTTCAGGGACAGCATGTTTTTGGTAGACTGGTGTAGTCATGCATGAAGGGCTTTGTGAGGAGGAGGACATTGCGTTTCTAAATAAGTGACCAGTTAACCTGACTGTTAGTTGGTATGGCTGCTATGCCTTACATCCTTTGTGTATAGTGAGTTATTATCACACCTGTGTCATGTTTCTGACTCACTGCTGACTCAGCGTACGAAGTCATACAGGCACAGCATCATAATCTGTAATCAGCCATATTGAGTCAGAAATGTGTGTTTGTCTGTAGGTCAGCGATGAGTGGGGGTATCAACGTGAAGTCAGGCCCCCGGGCTCCGCCTTCAACTGGAATCCCGCTCCCACGCAGCCTGTTGCCTTCGTCCCCCAAAGACGACCTCCGCCGCCAGGCTAGCAGCCTCCCCCGACGCACCCTGAAACACACGTCCACCTACTCTCCCTCGCAAACGCCCACGCACCCCTGCACCTCCATTCCCGCGCACTCCTCCTCTTGCTCCAGCATCCCCGAGGCCTCTTCCAGGGAGCTGCTTAGGGATGCCACCCTGAGGAATCAACTCCTACATCGGGTAGGAGCTCTACCCATTCCCAAGGCTTCGCGTTCGGTCTTAAGCAGCCCGCTGACCCAGCGCAGAGAAGCTCCAGCCAGCAGAGATGCGCCAAAACCATACAAACTAACCCAAACTGTCACGCTTGTTTCCGCACATATTCCCTCGCCGGCACATATCCCCACACACACTACCCAGAATTCCAACCGCAATAGAAACGTCTACACCAATAGGAACCAAGCATGGGAAGCTAGCGACGTACGTTCTCCGCTCCACTTCAGACGGAAGGATAACTCCAACATCGCAGCCCAGGAGGAGGACGACGACAACATCCATGGAGACAAACGGGATGAGCAGGAGGAGGAGGAGGAGGAGGAGAGCATTCTAGAAACGTCGTTTGTGGAGATGCCACTGAAGGCCTCCATGTTAAGCAACAATAACATCCGCCCCTGCCCCATCCCGTGCCATGCTGGCAGGGCACGCAGCGGTTCCACTAGCCAGTCAGATGAGGAGATGGGGACCCCCGAGGACAGGAGTCCCGCCACTTCTCCAGGCACTTTCCCTCCTCCACCAATCACAGTGGCCGCTGAAAGTGAAGCAGGAACACACACACCCAGGGTCAATATGGCTACCGTGGCCCCCTTCAGGTACAGGTGAGTGGGGTTACAACACACACACACACACACATGAACTCACTTTTAACATATGCGCTGAAGGCGATTGGATGTTGTGTGCGTGTCCTTATGTGCATGTGTGTGTGTGTGTGTGTGTGTGTTGACAGACTACAGATCCAGGAGTACGATTTATCAGTGGATGAGCTCAGTGACTGTTCCTCTGGTTCCATAGAGATCTCCTGTGATGATCTCATAACAGGTACAGTAACACACACACGCACACGCACACACACACACACACACACACACACGCACACGCACACGCACGATGTGCACAGAAAGTGTTATAAAGAGCCATGTCCACTGGCCGATTCGGAATGCTCCTGAGCATCCCGATTGCCAGCCCGTCCCTGCATGTAGGACATGACCATTACTTTAGTGTCCAGCATCTCTGATTCTGTCTGTGCTGATAGCCTGTAGCACTGGCTCACAGAAGCACACAGAAGCCAAACACGCTCTCCCAGAAGCCTGACCTATTGTCTACTACAGTGTTCTAGATGGCATTGGTGCAGGCCAGGCCATCGGCTGCCATTTGCCATCTATTGTGGGACCTGAATGGAGCGACCATTCCACGTTCGTGTTGTCACATACCCATTCAATCCCGTGGAGCCGCGTCTGCACAAGGATGGCCCCATTTTTTTGTTCGCGCGAGAGAGTGTGTGTACGCACGTGCAAGTGTGTGTTTGAGCACGCGCATGTGTCAGCCTTGGGCTCCCGGTTCCTGAAGCGAAGCAGCGGAGAATGGAGACGGGCATGTGATGTGCAGAGTTAGACGCTGTCAGGTCAGCGCTGGGTCGAGAGAGGAACGAGGGAGCCGGGGCAGGGGTGTCCTCCCTCTGTGTTATATTCTCGATAGCGCCTGGTCCATTGACCTGAAGCCCACGGCCCAGCGTGACAGCCATGTCCGAAGGACAGTGGCTTTTTCTGTTGTGGTTCCCTATGGAATAATCTGCCAATACATTATTACAGTAGAGGTCGACTCATCCCCCATTAACTGGCGTTTTAGTTAGTTTACAGTTGGGACAGTCTTAACTGTCTTGTTTGGTTCATGTTTCCTTAAATTGCTCTAGTATTAGTTGATAGATTTTTACATTTTTGTTTGGATGAATAGATTTTTAATTGGATGAATTTGTACCGGACTTTGGTCAACGTTGGCTGTTCTGAAATGTGCTTTATAAATTGACTTGACTTGACAGGTATGATTGTATCAGTGGCCTCTGTGATGCACTGTTTTGGACGGCCTGAGATCACCTCCTTTGCATCTCCATCTCCTCCTCTGGGTCTGCTTGACATGCATTGACAGTACATATGTGAGCACTAAGGACATTCGTTGCTGGGCTTGTCCAACTACTAAACAGTTTGTCAGAGCTGCTTGTAAAAGTCTATTTGTGAAGTCGGTGCTGTAAAACACAGCTAGTTTCGGTGGCAGTGGGGTGGGAATGGACCAAACCCTGTTCTTTGGAGGCATCAGGCTTTCCCGTCTCTGTGTTTGTGGCCTTGTAGCTGGTCCCCAGCAGGCGTTAGAAACAGAAATAAAGCAACTGAAGCTGAGTGGTGTTGACACTGTAATGACTGTAATTCAAAGAGAGAGAGAGAGAGAGAGAGAGGGGGGTGGAGAGTGAGAGGGTAAACATAACAGGATAAAGGTCACTGGATCAAGGCAGTCAAATTGTGTATACAGATTTACAACTCCTTATGTTGTCACAAACATAACACAAGATTAACAATGATCAGTGTTGTGCAGTAACTAGTTACTAGTAGACATATCAATACCCTTTTCCAGTAACAAGTAATGCTGCATTGCTGCATTACAAGACCGAGAGGTCTGGTCCTAGCCAAAGGGTAGGCTAATTGAACAAACCTGTCCAATCATCTGGTGTGAGAGGCTGCATTGTTTTCAGCTTGGCTGATTGTTGACTCCTAAGGTTAAATATGATTCCAATAAAGAGGATTCAATTCTAAAATGAGCTGGCTACACAGGTTGTCATTTTTCGGAGGGGGCGAGACAGGGTTGTGATTGTGAAAGTAATATTGTAATGTAACCAGTAATGTAATTAATTACTTCTAATACCCAGTATTGAGTAAAATAATATTATAACTTATATAATAATAAGTAACTAGAAATGTATTACAATGCCTGAGTAACTTGCCCAACACTGACAATGATGACTTCATCTGATATTCCTCCTTAACGCTAGCCTTGCGAGACCATCATATTTATAGGGGCATGGTTTAAGCATGCAGCATGGTTTAGGTTTGCCGACAGCGAAAAACAACTAAATGATTCATCCAATCAACTGCCAAGAATTTTTTGTTACAATGGACAGCTCCTCAAATGGACTTGTGACTAAAAATCCATGTGGCATGTCAAACACCCTTTCGTACAACAGAAAATATTTTAAAACACTACTGGCGGCCACAACTTGAAATTATTGTTCTCTAATAATTACAGTATATCTAGTAAACATTATTATAGATACATACAGTGTGTGACTAACATTGTTAGCTGCTGCTTGTCTGGTATTTACCACGTCACGGGCTGTAAACCGGGCCAAATGAATCTGCTACAGACATCAGCGGATGTATTAGGGTAGATACACACAAACACACACCATGCCACACATTTGTCTTTTTCTTTTGGTTTCAGGATTACTAAGCGCGTTCGCAGCTCATTGCTGCCTCTCATAATCCATTGACAGCACTATTTTCTCAGATCGGAGCATAGTTATAGGTATATTTTTCCAATTCGATGGTACATTTAGCAAATCGACGTATTGATGTAATCGGTGACTTTGGTTACGTCGACTAATCGTCCCAGCACTAAATGTAATACATGTCACATATGACCAAGTGCCCAACATCATCTCTCTGAGGAAGACATGAACCTTGGACTTGATTGACACACCATATGCTCTTTCAATTAGGCCACAGACCTAACGACCTTGATGCTCTCTGGAGAGACGGAGGGGTGTGTGTGCGCACACGTGTTTGTGTGTGTGTGCATGTGTGTGTGCGTGTGTGTGTGTGTGTGGGTTGGTGTGTGCGTGGGTGTGTGAGAGAGCAACAGTACACAGATGCTCCTTGAAAGATGAGTGTGGTTCAATCTGCTGCTCATTTTACATCGACCATCGGTGCAAGACTCTCTATGGACACACTAACTCTGTTAGCTGCTATAAACGCACACACACACACACACACACACACACACACACACACACACACACACACACACACACACACACACACACAC
>JAODOY010021608.1:0-19716 GCA_025399855.1 Forbesichthys papilliferus
ATATATATATATATATATATATATATATATATATATATATATATATATACACACACACACACCCACACACACACTTCTGGTCTTATTTGATAGGACAGAAGCTATTGAACGTTTCGTAAAAACAATGGCATTCAGGCCTTAAAAAATATCATGAAAACTATAAATAATGCTCTGAAAATGTTCTTCCTTTGTTATGTAGTTCAACATTGTGGGAATATTGTATGAACTAATATTATAATCTGTTACTTTAATAACTTCGAGAACAAACGTGTCAGACAAAGCGTTCTATATTAGTGAACATTTATCACCATAGGATTTGTATTATTATAAACGTTCTTGAAACGTTAGCGTTAGAACATATAATAGAACCTGCAGGGAAGGTTAGCTTATGTTGTGGGAACGTTCCCTGCTAGCTGGGATGGCTTTTTCTTTTGCCACTCTGCCTAGGCCCTGCACCATCCCAGTCGACTCTTCTCTGTGAATGTTGAGACTGGCGTTTAACAGGTACCATTTAATGAAGCTGTCAGTTGAGGACCTGTGAGGCGTCTATTTCTCATAGGGACTCCAATGTACTTGTCCTCTTGCTTAGTTGTGCACCCGGGCTTCCCACTTCTTTCTATTCTATTTGTGCTGTTCTCTGAAGGGAGTGGTACACACCGTTGTAGGAAATCTTCAGTGTCTTGGCAATTTCTCACATGGAAGAGCAACAAGAATAGACCGTCGAGTTTCAGAAGAAAGTTATCTTTTTCTGGCCAAATTGAGAGTATAATTGAACCCACAAATGCTAATGCTCCATATACTCAACTAGCTCAAAGGAAAGCCAGTTTAATGGCTGTGCTAACATAATTGCGCAAGGGTTTGTGATCATTAATTTGCCTTTTAACACAAGCAGCTAACACCATGTACCGTACCATTAGATCACAGGAGTGATGGTTGCTGGAAATGGGCCTCTGTACAACTATGTAGATATTCCATTTAAAATCAGCTGTTTCCAGCTAGAATAGTAATAGTAATTTCCCACATTAACAATGTATACACTGTATTTCTAATTAATTTTATGTTATCTTTAATTAAGAAAACTGCATTTCTTTCAAAAATAGGGACATTTAATTGACCCTAAACTTTTGAACAGTAGTGTATATATTTTCTTCCAGAAACAAATTAGGCAAGCCTGCTCATTAGTTATTGTATAGGTTTCCTCAATTTATATCAGTTGTATGTCTCCCTCTAATGTCGCCAATGTGGATCACAGAGACACAGGTGCAGTGGCCGAGACTACACCCTATTGAGAAACTTCATCCAGTTGAAAGTTGTCGAGTATTGTAAAACAGAAGCAAACCAACTGACAGCCACAGTCTAAAGCTACTGTCATTTTCTTTTACTGTAAACAAAATACAAATATTACATTAGTATATAGTCAAACACACCTGGGACAGATACTGTGTAGCCTTTCCGTCAGGAGAGACAGCTTTCCTTTATGTCAGACAATAAACACTATTTATAGCCATATTAGTAGAATATGAATAATGGTTACCCTTCATTAAACAATTATATATAACACCAACTTGTGTCACAGTACTGAGGCCACTGTACAAATACATGCTTCAGTAACACTTTGTTCCCAGCTAAAACGAACCTTTATGTAATGAGCAGAAGTGCCTTCTGCATTAAATAACATGTATGGTAGTCAACTCTGAGAAGCGACTTTCTTGACCTCGTCTTTTAAATAGACAAACATGTACTTCGTGTGACAATGCGAACGGAACGTTGACTACAATACATAACCTTCTTATTTATTTATTATCAAGTCCCATAATGTGGAAGTGACTTAGGCTCTCTATATTCCAGGCACAGGGTATCAATATGGGATATACTGGCCTAATAAGAACAGAAACATTTAATCATAAATCCCAAAGATGGTTGGTTGCCATGGTTTATATCCATCATGGGTAGTATGTACAGCGTAAGCTATAGTGGCTATCACTTTGTGTAAAAATAGCTAAAAGTGGTGTTGTCACCCCGTTGTCAGTATTCTTATCTGTAAAGAGATGGTCAACAGAATGAGCCTAACCTCTAACAGGTGCTGGAGGGCTCCCACTTCCAGCAGGAGAGACTAGGGACTCCTCATTTAGGATTTTATTTGGCGTCTTGAGATAATAAAAAAAATGTTAAAAATGTTAAACAGAATACAAACTGAATGTAGCTTAGTTCACAGACACACATAACCGAGCCATAGTTCTCTCTCTCACACACACACGTACGCACAGAACAGAATGCTATTAAATACTTATTTCCCTTTACTGTTCTTCCCTGTAGTTAGTGCTTGGGGTGTGCATGGGATCACACACCAGCGCTTATGAAGGTTGAACCAATGTTAGCGTCAATCAACTGACAATAAGGTAATAAAAATAATAGGTACATCAACACTTTCTAGGTCTGCGATGCGGGCGTTCGGGGGTGCATGTAAAAAGAACCATTAACTAACTAAATGGCACTGTCTCACTTTGAAAACAAGTCTCATATTACAGAACAGGCACACAGAAGAGACACACATGGGCAAAAGATAGTGATAAACCCTCTACAAATTAATTATTTTTTTAAAAATGCATCATTGGCGAAATTTGCCTGGACAAAATACTGCTATGATCTCTAAACTTTCCACTTTGCCACACACTTAAAAATATATACATAAACACAATGAGTGTGTGTGTGCGTGAATCTGCTTAAGGGATCTTTGAAATCAGCAGCAGCTGCATTTTGTCTTTACTGGAGTCAGGTGAAAGGTGTGTGTGTGTGTGTGTGTGTGTGTGTGTGTGTGTGTGTGAGAATGAGAGAGAGAGAGAGAGAGAGAGAAGGCTATAGGACTCATGGAGGCGTCTCTGCGTTACTAGCTGCCGTCTTTTTCTTTGTCTGTTTCTTCACCGTCTTGGTCTGGGTCTGTCAGACAAGGGGGGGGGGGGGGGAGAACAGACAACATTCAACAGGGCTGATGAGACGGTGGGGAAAGAAGGACGACAGAAAACATCTACAGTGGAGGGTTCCGCGCGAGCTGCTCCTCAGAGCGCCACACCGCGCGGAAGGACTTTACGCTAGCAACGCTGTGCTCAGCTGTTTGCAAACCAGTGTTGACGCCTATTACATGTATGAGAGCAGGCACACGCGTGGCATACGAGCCTACGGCCAGAGAGGCAGGCATAGTGTGGGGCTGATGTTGCACCAGTCTGACAGTGTTTATAGGAACATTTGGACAACAACATAAACGTCTCTGGTTTTAATTACATCATGGAATATGAAACGTCATGCAACTGTTATTCCTACTGAGGGAAAACACTCCAGTAGATGCAGTGATGGCCCAGGCGCCTCGCCAGTTCAAGTTAATGTTATCGGCAAAGAGAATCTTTCCCAAGACAGTACAGGTGCTGACACAGCGTATTTGACACGTCAAATGCGCACAATGTGCTCGAAGAAATTACACTTCCTTGATTCACTTTGTTAGCGTATCTTTTTATCCAATAGGATTAATAGGCCAGACATTGTATTGGCGGTTGGCCAAACAAGAATCCAGCTTTCTTGTTATTCTTGGTGTGAAGCTGTGTGTACCGCACTCACCTCCGCCTTGGCAACAGCAGGTTTCTTGGTGGCTTTGACACTGACACTGCGCTTGGGGGGCTTCTCTCCAGCATCCTCGTCAGAATGCTCTGTCCTCGCATCCGATTGGTCGGAACTGTGTTGGGACGAAACATCGTCGGGGACGGGCACGGCCGACAAAGACCGAGCTATGAAAAGGAATAAGAGTGGAAGGGGGTGGGAAGGGAGGAGGGGGGGGGTTAAAAGTCATGTGTGCATGTCGGTTATCTCCAGTAAGCCTACCCCATATACTTTGCCCATGGTTAGAACTGAATTAACTATGTAGTTTCATTTTCACAAAGTGAAAGTTATATTTATATTCATAATAATCACATTGTTGGACAAAAAAAACCCCATAATGGTTATTAAATATATAAACTCCTATATCTCTCTATGTATTTATTTCATTTTACAGCTTGCCAGGCCTACACAGCCAGCTAGACAGAAGTATAGTGTCAAGCACAAAGAGTCTTTCCAAGCCACCCCTCCCACTGCAGTCACATGCCTTTACCACCCCCCCACCCCCCCTCCCCTTGACACAGATTAAGTTTCCCTGGCATCCTGCATTGCTCTGAATCACATGACTCCACCCTTCACTGACAGCCACAGCCCCGGTCCTGCTCTTATAAGAGCTAGGTGGACAAAACATAATCATTCTGTCAGAGGGCCGTTGTGCTGCACCTATGCCCTACTGCTGTAGAAAACAGATTACAAAATTGTACTATTTATAAAAAATGTTTTGACTTAATATATGTATTTTTATATTAATTTAATTCTTCTATTTAAGTTATTTTGTTTACATTTACTCTATGTATACTAGTACATTTTAAAGAATGTGCAGTGTATTCTTAACATTTTTCCCCCTGACTGTAGAACAGTGGTTCTACGCAACGAGAGGCCAAGAGGGTGAGGACCGCTGATCCGGCAGGCCTGGTGCGCGGGACACACAGTGACCACGTGTACATACTCTGCCGCATGGCGGCGGGCCTGGTGCGCGGCAGCGTGGCAGACCCAGAGCTCATGTCGTCCCCGTGGTCCCTTCTGACACGGACGTCTGAGGAGCGGAGGTCCAGCTCGTCCTCGGCGTTGATCAGAGTCAGGTCCTGCATGCTGAAACTGCGGAGCTTGTCCGACAGCACACCCTGGCCCTGAGCATTCGGAACAGTAAGCACACAACAGCTAAAGAGAGAAGAGACATCTATTTCTGGGCCTACACAAATGTCAAAAGCACAAAAAAAAACGAAAGGAATACTGATAATGAATTATGACCAATGGTACTGTATAGCAACAATGCTATTGATGTAGGCAGATACTGTATATACATAGATTGCATTTAAGATACTGTATAAGTATAGAGCGCATTAATGAAATTGTTATTTTTATTTATATTTATAGACACACACACACACACAGAGAGAGCGCATTAAGATAGATAGATACTGTATATACATAGAGCAATAGATAGACAGACAGATGTAAAAAATCTAAATGATAAAACATGTCAGGTTCATTCTCCGTGCCATGTGACCAGTGACACTGGCTCCAATCTGGAGATGGTCCCCAGGCGCTGCATAGCTGCTGCCCACGGCTCCCTCGAGGGATGTGTTTAACAGAGGAATTCCGCAACATGTATGTGTATGTGACAATAAAAGCCAATTTAAAAAGGAAACCTGATTGAGGAGAACTTATTTTTTAACTCACCTTTGTGGCAGCGGTGACAGCAGCATTAGCAGCAAGGTTGAGGCCCCTCTTGCCAAACCTCATCATGGTGTCATAACTCCTGTCTTTGGCCTGTGTTATGTACTCATCTATCTCCTGCACGCACGCACAAACACACACACAGCGTCAAAGACAAACAGAGAGGAGGAAGGTGAAGAAGAAGATTAAGAGACTGCCTTCCCACATAGAGACCGGTCGACATTAACGACGTTGTACCTTCTCTTTGTTGGACAAGGTGGGGTGGACAAACTTGCGGTAGAGCACACTGGAGCCCTTGGTGTATGGGGACAACAGCCAGATGACAAAGGCAATCTTGAGCTCAAAGTAAAATGGGAACCTAGACGATGAAAGATAACAGGGTTGGTTGTTTTATTTTAGCTCTGCGAAAGTACACAAAAAAAAAGTACACAAAAACGGGCAAGCTAGTTTTGCTACAGTGAACAGCAAGCGCTGCGTCAGTTTTGGGGTTTAACGATTCATGGCTGTGGCAAATTATTTGCACATCGTCGCTGCTTGCCATCACCAAGCATTTAGCCTGGCAAAATGCTCTTTCAATGTATCAATGACCACAAAACATTGGACAAAGCTGTCCACAATGTATCCTACATTGTGTAGGATACATTGTGGACAATATTTCGTAGTTTGTTGTAAAAAAATTAATTAATTATAATTAATAATAAAATGATGCCGTATTAAGATCTTTAAACACCCCCAACAGGTTCCATGCTATTGATGCCCAGCATTGGAACATTCAAAACACGGTCGAGCAACACTCGCCACTACCCATGATCGCAGCGAACGTCTTTGAAATGGTACACGCAACTGAGAAAACGTGTCAAACGTAATGTCTACT
The DNA here is from genome assembly GCA_025399855.1 of Forbesichthys papilliferus. Taxonomy (NCBI): domain Eukaryota; kingdom Metazoa; phylum Chordata; class Actinopteri; order Percopsiformes; family Amblyopsidae; genus Forbesichthys; species Forbesichthys papilliferus. The sequence goes on from JAODOY010021608.1 coordinate 6,200, forward strand.
GAACGTGACTTCAGACTCACCATGATAGGACCATGTCTGTGACTGTCTCCGCTGTAGAGAACAACGCAAACACGATCCAGTACATCATCCATTTCACCTGAACACGCGCGCGCGCGCACGCACACACACACACACACACACACACACACACACACACACACACACACACACACACACACACGTAGAGAAAGAACATCACGTATTGCACATTCGAGCCCCCAGTATAACACGTGCTGGAAGAACACATGTAGCCTTAAACATTGCAACATATGTTGTAGCCATTGTAGTCATCAATACGCATGGCTGACCACCCAGAAACACAGTATCCGAGTACTGTAATGTGGCACGGCATTTACCAAACCCTTTAAATCAATCTCAAAATGGCCTTAGCCACCATACTGATGTTAATTTCAGACAGTAAAAAAGAAAGTAATGTGTTATGAATATCAGAGAATATAAATGCATCCAGTGTTGCACCATCAAAAATAATACATCAGATTTAAAAGCACCGTTCAAGAAACCTAAATTTGAATCATTCTAAAATGAAAGTATAGCCTAATACCAAGTCAAATACAATAGAACACAAAATATACAAGTAGAGAAAACACTCTCTCTCTCCCTCTGCAAGTGGGGGCGAGGGGAGGGTTGCTATGGTTCCAGCTGGGAGGAGACTGTGCTCCAGAGCACAGCTTTAGGCAGAGAGCCAATGCACCTCCTCAAGCACTGCTCCCCCTTTTCTCCTGACAGCGATGAGGTAAGCAGAGAGCACCCTGTATAAATAGACGCTCTGCTCAAAGACTGTGTAGGAAATCTCCTCAACTACATCCAGCAATGTCCCATCCTCAAATCAGAGGAGAGTTACAATTCGGTGACATGGGATTGGGTACGAGTTTCACTCTGTGAAACACGACACTAAATAGATAAATGTATTTAGCCTATGAATGGGTGAATGTGAGGCAAAATACTGTAAAGCTCTTTGGATAAAAGCGCTATATAAATGCGACAATTTACCATTTATTATAGTTAATAAAATAGCAACACGAATTGCTTTCATGACTCAGGTTTGTAATTCCAGTGATTCCAGTGATGCCAGTGTCAGTTGGGACTTCATATAATGAAATAACATACTTACATATTCTTTGACATTCTTTGTTTTGACAGCCTTGTAGGAAGAATATGCTGGGTAAAGTGTCCCAAAGGCAAGGCTAAAAACAGGAAAAGCAGAGAGAATTCGGTCAAATGTGAGGGTTCAAGCTTCAGAACCAGAAAACGTGTGTCATGCTAGACAAAATGGCCTCCGGGTTTATAATTACACCTAGCTTGTTTGTGGTTCAACATTTTTCACAAGGATGTAGCCATCTTTATCTGAACGAACACACACAGTGAACAGACCGCATTTTGAGCCGTTCACTATCAGCTTGCGTTGATTGGATGCTGCATCAGTAAAATGAGGAACAGTGGCTTGTCAAAAACACAATGACCTGATAATCAGTTCAGGAAAGAAGGATATTGTGGTAACAAGCTTGCCTGCGAGACTGCCGCCACTCACATAAAACCCAAATAATACTGGGTGGGTCACCATAGGATGACATGGACACACACCAATGTTGTAGTGTGCTTGATCCCACTCTGTGAAGGGATATCTGCTGATGTGACAGGATACTTTATGTCCTGTTTAGTACTGTAGACTGGAAACTGTCTGAGGGACGCAATGCAAGCCTTCAGGCATGCAGACTTTAACAGCAGATCCCCACTGTCTGTTTGTCTCTGTTCAGATGCATTTAGTAAGACACTGGGAACTCATAGTTCATTGCTAATCACATCTCTGGAAAAGATTAGCTAGAACTACTTGTGAGGAAATGCAAATAACCTAACATCAAATAAAAGTTAAATACAAAATGTAAGTATAGTTTGATAGATCTAGCTCACTGCAGATTAGTATTTGCTTCCCATGGTACATGGCTACCTGTAGTGCAGCAAACTTTGAGAACCAGCTGGAAGACACAGATATGATAATAGATAGCCGCAAATAACAACATCTTGCATTGTGAAGCTGTGTAATAGACTGGCTGATTGTGCTGACATAAACTACTAAGCAACATTCAATCACAGCGCATCACTAGACAGTTACATCTTATGATGGGACCACACATTATATGTCCACAGCTTACAGCACCTTGTGGCTTTTGTTATAATGTCCCTAACGCCTGAAGAAAAGAATGACGACAGCTGCTTGCTTTAGATGCGTCATCCACAATGTCTACCGGTACTGTTGAGGTAGAACAGCCTTGGCCTAGCCAATACATCTTGGCTCATTAAAGAAGGATACTGCTGAACTATTACAAATCCAACATCATGTAGTGTCAAGCATGTATTTTATCTGCAACAATACCTTATGACATTGACACAGATTCCTGGCCAATACATCACTTTACTAACATATGGCGTCAGGATTAGCTCAAAGACCATGCGGATTTCAACTAACCTGTGTTTTTAAAACATGTTAAAGCATTACAGGCCGCAGGTTATTGTCTGTTCAGCTAGTAAGTAATGACGACGTTGGCATATTAATCAGTGGCAATGGCAAGCTAACGTTTTAGTTTCTGGCATTACTGTCAGGTGGCTAGCCAGGTCATGTACGGTAGCTCTGTTTGGCCAATACGTTGTAATTGCTCAATGATATGTACATTACCGCAAGTAAAATACAAATTAAATGAAATTATAACAACTGCATTCACATGCTCCCTGACAAGAACGTATCACAGAAAACGCTGTGGTTGCATGGAGCGAGCACAGTATGAAGCCGACGCCAGCCAAACGTCAGAAATGATACAAGCCCCTGCTAAATCCATACTCACACGACCATCCTGGAGATAATCCACGATACCATCGTGATTGACTGTTGCGGGCTTTCCCCTTTCTACTGCTTCTTCGAACAAGTAGCTGCTTAGCTAGCTGGCTAAGTAGCCCCCATTCCTCCTCGGCGCGGTTTGTTGTGATGGGGAAGCTGCTGGCCCGCCTGCTGCAAATGTATGTGATGCTCTCACACACTGTACAGGTCGCTACTTTGATTTCTGCTGCAGTGCATACGGGTCTGCTACAGGCTGTGCTGCTGAGTATCACCGCTAGGGTGTTTTAATTAGTGTCACTTTGGTGTCATGTATTCATTCATATCGAGTGATAGACATGTATTTTGTGCATAATGCGTTCCATAAGCTCAAGCGTCACATAGTATTTATTATCTTCAGTTTGGTTCAGATGGAAACATTGCAATGGCAACATGACCTCTGCTGTTTTTTTAAATGTGCCGCTGCGTTATACTTTTTTTTTTTCAGCGAAGCAGCTGAGCAGGTTTATTGCTCCATTATGCGATCTACTAATTTCAGACTACAGCTGTAAAAGCTGTCAGATGCAGTCCGATGGGACCAAAAGTGCTGCAAGTGTGGGACCAGGAAAACATTCTTTGAAACACTAATGCAATTATTTATCATGAACCATTCACTGAGCCACAATTATTTAAAAGCTGTTTGTAGCTCAGAAGTAAATAAGTATTATATACAAAGAAAATGCAAATCGTTTTTGTAAACTTTATTAAACAAAAAACAAAAAAAAGCAGACTGCTAAGATCAATATATATACTGATAGAATGTTAACGGCCAGTAATCTGTTCATCTGAAACTAAAATATTGTACAATGTTGTTGGAAGTATGCAGTTGATTTAGACAGTTGTACAGAGATGTGACCAAATCACTGAATACAAACCATCTGTTACCTTCGGTTGTATAAAACAAGTCAAAGAAATAAAGTGTTTTTCCTGTTCTAAGTGAAAATACAAAAACTAAAAATACAAAACTTTGGTCTGCTTCCCTTCAGCAGCTGATTCACAAACTCATTTCAGCCAAAAAAGGGCAGAATCAAACCGCTTAAACTCCCAACAAAACAAAACTTCTATTAAACACGGGTCAACTTCTTTTATTGGGGGGGGGACAAAAAAACAAAAAAAAAAAAAAACATTTATGTCATAATAGGTAAGTTTATCCCAGTGCCTATATTAGTCAGGTAGAAGCTGAGCCTCTTAGCTCCAAAAGGCACATCAGCTTTTACCGCCTCTCGGTCTCGTCTTACACAATGAAAACAACGCAACAACACACTGACCTTAAATACAAAGTTAATCGAAATGTGAATCGAAAACCTAAGATGTGTTCGAACATATTATGTGATGCGGAACGTCCATCGAAGATCTGACTAAGCCCACCCCATCTAGTGCCACGGTACTTCACGAAGTGGTGAGAGCAGCGACTCATCATCTCCTCCAGAAACGAGGCAAGCCTTTGCCGCTCTGCAAAAACCCCTACACTAATAATCTTTTAGGTACTGTTTAACGCATGTCTAGAGAGAGGCAGGACAGGCCCCAGGACAGTGGCGTGTGAAGAGCACTATGGGCGCATTAGCTTTGGCTCATGGGCCTTTAGAGTCCCAACGGCATCCTTCACTGCATGGTAGATGATGTTCTTCACCTGTGGGAAGAAATACATATTACATATAACATTCAAAGGGTAAAAGTAACTAAGTGTGTCTTTGTATGGTCTTCAACATTTTTCGGGCCGATTAAAAAAGTAGGCCACTAACTAAGCCATTAAAATAACTCACATTTATATGTTTAGAGCACTTGTTGTATTTTTGTTAATGTACATTTTCTGACATTGAAACTTTTGTACGAAAGTAAGTTTGAGCACACCCTGCAATGTTTCTGAGGACCCAGACCCCTGTTGAAGACCTCTGGTGTATAATGTATGTGTGTATATAAAATGTACACATGAGACTGACCTGTAGTTTGTCTTCGTGGTTGGAGTGAGTGGTAGAAAGGTGTCTGAACTCCTGGGTAAGCCTGAAACAGTGCTTTACATGCTCTGGGGACACAAAGTCCTCTGCTACCTTGATACAGCTGTAGAGGTTGTGGACCTGTAGATTAGGGACGCATAACAGAAGGACATGAGATTGGTTTTCATTACTTGTGAATTGGTCTGTGCTGACACTAGATTGGTGGGAATGCATGTAAATAAGGCTGATTAGCCTAGTAGAGAGAGCAGAGTTTTCCCCAGCCATTGCCTTACATGGACAGGCCAACCCATCAATCATTATGTGTGGTGGCAATGAAAAGGTCAATAGTCCCAAGTGGAGAGGAGGTACATTGATGTGATGCATACATACAGAACTACAGTGGATTAAAACAAACCACCTTCACACACATCTGAGACAGAAACAACTCAAAAATAGTTATTGTGTGGAATAAGTAAAAAGATGCTTCTGTGGAGTACTGTGATGTGACAAACGATAAAGAATAAATTATAATGGAAATTGCTGACTCTTTGTTAGGACTGATTGGTCACTCATATTCCCGGGCTTCATGCGTGTCGCCTGTGTCAACATCACAAGTTGACTAATCCAATCTGCTAATTTCAGACATTTTACAGCAAACAAAATAACTGTGGGACAAATAATACAACTGGTCTAACCTGGTGAGGAGCCCCGGCAGGGATGAACACTGCATCTCCAAGGAACTGTATGATGGCCCAGCCCTGGACACCGTACTCTTCATAGAGTCTGCGCCGGAGGTTCTGGTCCAGGTACCAGCTCTGGTCGTGGATAGGGTCATGATCTGGAGGGTTCTCCTGTCCCTGTTCCTCTCCCACCTGAATACAGGTAGGACATGAACATGACACAGACCGTTTTCACTTACTGTATTTGAATATGTTCTTTAGAGCTGAACAATAAAACTTTTTTTTTGGAGAAAACAATATATTCGTTTCACTTTTGCAGACTGATCCTTGGAGCTAAAGGCAGGTTTATGTTTCTACGTCAACATCTGTGGACATCGTGTGCCTTCATTCACAGGCGTTGTGCCTTCAATCTTCAATCGCGCATTATGAAACGTACACTAGGGGGCAGTGTTGTTAGATTACAGGCACTTCCAGACCTCTACCCAATAATTGGCCATCATCAACCCCCCCCCCCCTTTAAACGTAAAGGTGACCTTGCAAGTTTCATCATGTTTTAAGAGGGGTCATAGACATTTGCGGATACAAACTATGTACACATTTTTTTTCATTACCAGTAACAGTGTAAAGGGCTTGGATATAGCAGGACAGACCCACACACTTGCATGCGAAAACATACGCTAAAGACTTTCAGCAACACCATACCGCTAAAATGGAATGATCACTTTACAGTCACATTTCCGTGCACAATTCAAAACTGTCAGACTCAAATCAGGCTCTGCGGTTCATTGTTTGCACCCTCTATGAAGCTATAAACACTTCATTTTTGGAGCCCCCATGGCTTAAAACGTGTCTAAAAATCCTATGTGTGATGTGATCTATTTTTAGTATTTTTACTATTTAGTTTTTATTTATTTTTACCATACTGGTTTTAACTTTTTAAGTGTGTGCCATCTTGGTCAGATGTCCCTTAAAAAACAACAACATTTTCATCTCAAAAGGACCATCTGGGGAAAAAAGAAATCAAACGTGATAAGGCACTGGCCACCGACCTTGCGGAGCAGTTCTCTGATCTTCTCAGCATCCTTGGCGGCGTAGATGTGCCACAGTGCGCCGGGTTTTTCCTTGGCCTCGTACACTCTCCTCTTTGTCATATCATCCACATCCCCCTCCTCAATGGTGGTCATGACCTCTGGAGAGTCAAAGAAGAACACAAATACACACATGGCATGGTGACTGGGAGTCACTCCCTGAAGAGCAGACCTACCTAAAGCGGCACAACATTTAATGGAATACTGCATTAGTATTTGGGATATGCCTGAGTTCCTCTCCCGTTATCTTATTGAGGTGATCGAAATACATTTAAGTATTTAGATTAGTTTTTACAGTATCAGAAAAGAAAAATGCGTTTTCCCATTCTTTAGATTTGTTTTAAAAGGTGTTATAACATCCAAGCATATATTTAAGCAAATTATTATATAAAATAGATGATACATATACATATATATTCATATATGCACAATGACAGACTGCACAATCACATATACAATGTTCATGTTCGCTGCCTATTCATACAAAATTACATAAATGGCTACAGCGCTTATTATTTTGTTATGATGTAGCAATTACAGCTCAACTTCATTATTAGTGTATTAATTAATCTAGAAACAATTAAACAATAACTACATGCATACAGGCTACCATTCATGTTTTGTGTACATGTATGTTTTTGTTTTTTTTATGTGTGCAGGTAAAATTCCTTTGCTGTACAAGATGAAATTGCCAAAATAAAAATGCAAGCACAGTTCCTGTAGCCTGTGGCCGGAAGCAAATAATACATGCCCTTCGTCAATGCCCTCCATATCACCCAGTAAAATCAGGACCAGAGCACTCAACCTCAGACAAAAATGATGCATGCCCACTATCTGAAAGTCACCGGGTCAAGGGTTACATTGTTAGTTAAACATGTTGCACATCCAATTCAAGTTAATAAAGAGTAATAAATAATTGCACTGAAAATAAAATGTTCCACACCCTACAATGATTTTCATAAGAAGACTGCCTTCACCAAAAACTTCAGAATATGTCCTAAATTAATACATTCTGTATCTTGAAGCAAATGTGTTCCAGTGCTCTGGCCCTTAATAGCCAAATGGCAACAGAGAGAATGGGTTGGAGAACGGGAGAAAGGGAGTCAGTTAGAAGAAGGGCATGCTATATATGTGATACAATTAAAATACTACAGACCTTTGCGTCCTTCGACATCTCCCTCTGTGAATGAAAAGATTTGGCCACAATCAAAATGTGAGACCCACTGACGGGCCTTAATCACGCTTCAGTGAAAGCCAATGATGTAGGGAGTAGCTAGGACAGAAACAGCCAGACTTGGTGCAAAGGCCTGCCTGAACCTTCTGATAAAACAAGAAACTGGATACTAATAAAAGATGTCTGAAACGTTAATTTAATAAAAGTTTATTTTCTATCACCAAATACAGATGTGTGTGACAGAGTTAACTAGAAAACCAATGTGTTGGTGTCCCCACCAGTGCAAAGGTGTCCCATAAATATGAAAGTGAGCCTGCAACAGTAGTGTGTATGTGTTAAAGGTTGCCTCACCCTCCTCCTCCTTCTCTCCTTGAGGGATGCCCACATAGACCATGACGTTGACGGCATCAGAAACATCCAGATGGAGGTTCGTGGTTCCCACCTTCCTATCCTCTGTTGAAATCAGGCCTGGGGGTGAGGAAGATGGAGGGCAGAAAGGAGGCCAGATGAGAAAACGGAAAGAACACATTGCATACCTTTGAGGTTATAGCAGGCCCCAGCAAGAAGCCAGTATCCCATTTTCACGCAAGGAATCAGATGTTAGATCTATATTACAATATAGCTAGCTTGCCTGCCAGGCTTTGGTTGCCTAGGTGTCCCTCTCATATATCTCCCGACCCGAAATGTTTCAGTCAATCTGTCAGTCAACGACATCCTAAGCTCCTTAGTTGAGATTTGTTTAACTGTGTGTCGTCAACTGATATTCCGCCCGTCGTCGCTTCAAGTCGCTGAATCTCATTGACTTTATATTTTCCTCTCGTCGCTACAACGCTGCTAGTCGCCTGCGGTGTGCCCAGGCTTAAGCATAACATAAGCCCTACCTGCACTTACACGCTGATAAGCTTTGGAACCAATGCACAAGCCTGCAAAGCAATTAGAATCACCACAAGGTGGCTAATTTATAAAGGGCTTTAGGAACACGGAGGTAAGAAACTGAATGATTCAAATAATGGTTTCGCCCTCACCATAGGCGTTGTACATCTTGGGCCCCAAGTCAGGACGCACAAAGAAGTTGGGCAGGCGAGCAGCCAGGTTAAGACGGCCGTCTCTCTTTGTGTACTCCGGCAAAGGCAGGTTATCCATCAGGTCATCAAACCTGGGATTGATAGCGGGGTGGGAGACATGGTGGTGACGACAATGGTAAGAAAACAGGTCATTTCGGTTAATTTAGAACCATTCTCCTCTCTCATCTTATTATTGCACTACAGGTGTTCAATTTCTCAATGTGATAGCCATTTCACCTTCAACATTAGCCTACCATCACTCGAGTGTTAAGAAAGAGGTAGAAATGTTTACATTTGTATCATACAAGGAGCTCTACTGCTACTTTCATATGTGAAAGAAATCTGAAAAACTGAGGAATTGTTATTTATTAAAGAAATGTCTTAACCCTCGCGCTGTCCTATGGGTCAAAATGACCCATAGGTCGGGGCAGCAACCACAACACGGACATATGACATTCCGTCGTTTGCTCCCTCTGCTGCTAGTCTGCTGAAATGCCTTAGGACAGTGCGAGGGTTAAATAAATGGACAAGCCCCTCCATTGCCTTGCTCGTGTCATTACCGTGTGGGCATCATATCCCTGAAGTCTTCTCCTGGAGGCCAATCTTTCAGTTTCAACACCATGGGCTGGCCATCAGTGCCCTGCAGTCGCTCTACATGCACGCAGAGAAAGGCACACACGTCAGCCACCGCTTGAACGGCACGAGACTGCAGCGGCGACCGCACAGAGCTCGGCTACTTACTCGACATTATTTGGAAGCCGTCCCAGAAGTCCCGCACTTTCACGTCCGAGATGATTGCACAGTTTCTACAGTTGACCAGGTCTACATCCTGGTCTCCAAACTCTTCACTGAAGGCCTGTGGCTGCCACAGGTGGCTTTTGAGGCGCTTGTGGATCCCTGACACCAAGACAGGCTGGGGGGAGGGGCGGGAGGGGAGAGAGAAGGGGTGTGTCAAGGTAAACACTAGCATCTCACGTCAGGGGTCTATGGCTGCAGACAAGTGTCTGTCTTGTCACTGCTATAGCTTTAACACGACTTACTTGTCCTTGCTTCCAACACTCTCTGAATATCTTCCAGTTGTTGCTGTTGCTGGGGTCCTGCAGGCAAAGGAGTCTCCCGTCACAGAGCCAAGAGTGGGAGGTGTGGGGGTCGAGCACGCTGAGCCCCATGACTCCATCTCTGCGAGGCCCCAGCACCCCAGGGTCGCCTCCGTCTGAGCCCCCGGGACGGCGGCCCACCGCCTTCTTGGTTTCCACAACCGACGCGATGATGTGGTCTAGGAAGTTAGGGAGGCTTCCCTTCATCTTGTCGCCCTGGCAGACGTGAGAGAGACATTGGTACCGAGACACCACATGGAGGAGACATGCCACTTGGAGAACTTTGACTGGAGCTCTATGGGAAGAATTCCACCCAAAGGAGCCAATCGTCTGCTTTATAACTGCCAAGCATTAACCTATTTAGTCAATTGTGTGGTTACAATGACACACGCCAAACGTTTTAAGCACTTTAACCAGATTTGACTCGTGATTGAATATATGCAGTTTTTATGTCCAGGTGAAAGCAGAGTTATGCCCCCCCCCCAAAACATGTGAATACGGTCTTCTTAACAACTGCCTGGAGGCTTTATAAAGATGGCTGCCGAGTGGCGAGACTTGCCTATAAGGACTTGGTTGGCATTATCTGGAACGTCTATATAATATTATTCAACTGACAAAAGTGTTTCCTAGAGCAATGTCCTTCAGGGTATACATACTCCCGCTGAAGTAAAGGTGGAGGGGAATGGTACACCACTCTCTCCGGGGCCCTGGGGGAGCCTGCCGGGGCCGTTGAGGAGGTCCCGGAGGCTGGAGCCCTCCGGTTTGGGCTGGGCCGTGCTGGAGCCCAGCAGCAGGCTGTTGAAGAGCTTGGGGCTGGAGGCAGAGGGTCTGGACAGGGCGCTGAGCGCGTCCAGGCCAAACGGCGTCCGACGGAGCGAGCCAGAATCTGATTGGGCATGGGAAGTTAGTGAGCATTGGAAGCATGGCCGCACATCTTGAGTTTAACGAGACCTCACATGAGACGTTAACGGAAACATGAATGCAGCTAGTACAACACGGTTTCATTTAGATGTTCTGGTCAACAAGGACAGTACACTACGTACTGGGAGCACTGGCTAATCAACCTAACCTAACCAACCTAAATGCTATTATCGCTCTAATGGACCCTCTCATAATTATTCCATGAAAGGGCCCATTAGAATGATACACTTGCAGAAGAAATTCCGCAAAATCCTTCGTTCCTTCAGCCAAAAAAAATAAATAAATCACACACCAAAAAAATAAGATCGCTTGTGTAATATACCTCGGATTGTGTATAAAACAATCGCAGGCAGTCATTGCAAATAATAAGTTGTTCTTAATTGACCTGCTTGGTATGGGATGATTTGTAATCTTTCCACATTACCTTTCGTGTCATCCTTGGCCTTCTGCGTTGCCAGATGTGCCAGCCAGTACAGGGCGGAGCTGTTTCCCTCCCCCGTGGAGGAGCGGGCGTCCTTGGCTGAGGTCTGAGTGAGGTGTGGTGAGGCGCTTGTGCCGCCAACGGTGTCGCCGCCCCCTGCCCCTCCCTCCGATAACGTCGCCTGCGTAGGTTCTGTTTTTACCACTAACGCCTCAGTCTCTTTATTGGACGTACTGACACCAGCAGCTCCCAGGCCACTGCTCGATGCGGACTGGAAAATAAAACAAAGAAATGTCATCAATATTGTGGTGAGACATGGCACATAATAATACACAGCGCACATCAAAATGGTCAAAATGAAATACCTGTGATATCCCATTGGGGGTGCTATGGCGTATTAGAGGCTTGGTGTGGCGACTGGTGCAGGGGCAATTGGCCTTAATACCCCACTTGCCCCTCGCCAAGTGCACCATTTCCCCTATGTTGTAGAGAGCTGAAGGAAGGGTTGACAAGATGCATTTGTTTACACGAAGAAGAACAACAACAGTGTACATCCCCAGTAAAACACACTGAGGTATGACATGCTTTCCTTTACCTATGCCAGGTATGATCTGCGTTGGCATGAGGTTCTGTGGCTCGTGAGGCTGGCCTTTAGCGCACTTTAACCAGGAGAAGACCTCGTCCTCTGGAACCTCATCTACATCTGAAGCAATGAGCACACAAGTGCACGCACAGCAAAAACGTGAGCGTAAATAAATAGTTAACGAACGCCCAAGTACGTAGCGTAGGGACACTCACCCTCCCGGGGCCGGCTCCTGCGAAGTCGGTAGCAGTCCAGACACACGCCGAAGCCACACTTGCGACACACCCAGTGGATGTTGAACAACGTGGTCTCGCACACGTCGCACATCTCCCTGATGCCCCGCACAGCGCGCTTCCAAGCAACCTTCTCTGAAGATCAGAGCAGAGGAGGGAGGGATATAAGCATAGGACATATGTAACGTAACGACATGTGTAACATAAGGGTAAGGTGTATTTAATGGCTACAGGAGGTACAGAAGCGGCCATATGTATACTTGGGCCACCTAGGGAAAGTACCTGGAACGTTATTTTCAAAACACCTATCGATTTTAGCTAATGCTACACCTGTGTGTACGGAAAACATTTTGGAGCAGAGCGCTCTATGGTGTGCACGCGGCTAAATAGGATTTAGGCGTAGTAGTAGGCTATTTTGCCACAACCTTACTCACAACCAATGAGTGGAACACCGCAATAGTAAAGCGCGGAAGCTTTTCATTGATATTCTTTATTAATTTAATGGCCGCTTGAATTTTTCGCGACCCAATCACTCCCATTCATTGACCCAACCTGTGGGTCCCAACCCACAGTTTGAAAACCACTGCTTTCGAAGCATGTTGTCCATTTACCACAATGGCAGCATGTAAGTAAAAGCTTTCATGGGGATTGTAGGATTGCGTTTTGTATTTCCTGAGATACTGGGACTTTTGGGTTTTTGGCACCCTCTGGTACACCGCCAAGCTCTACAGAGGCTGTTGTGTCCATCACAGCCAATGTAGAATGGAGGGGACAGCACTGGAAACTCACGGTGAGGCTCTACCATCATCATGGCTTCCTTCTCAGACATGACCAGCCGGCAGAACTGGTCTCCCACATTGGCCAGGATGTACTTGGACGTGTCCAGGTCCAGGCCCTCCTGGACGGTGGGCGCGGGCAGCCACAGGCCCATGGCCATGGCGTCACTCTGCTGGGGACATAGGAAGCCCTCCACGCGCAGCACCCCCTTACGGGTGAATGCCAGCCTGAGACAAACACGCCATTACAGTCCATATAGTTTACACAGAAAATAGACCAACATGAAGAGATATCACACAGAACATACATAGACCAACATGCAGAGATAACACACAGAACATACATAGACCAACATGCATCTAGATAACACACAGAACATACATAGACCAACATGCAGACATCACAGAACATACATAGACCAACATGCAGAGATAAAACACAGAACATACATAGACCAACATGCATCTAGATAACACACAGAACATACAGACCAACATGCAGACATCACAGAACATACAAAGACCAACATGCATCTAGATAACACACAGAACATACATAGACTAACATGCATCTAGATAACACACAGAACATACATAGACCAACATGCAGAGATAACACACAGAACATACATAGACTAACATGCATCTAGATAACACAC